>FASU01043535.1:3082-13249 GCA_001486225.1 Heliconius pardalinus sergestus
AACTTAAATAAAATGATAACATAATAATAACATAGCATTCAGAACATAGCCTGATTCTGTAATAAGAAGTAAATTAGACTTGCCTTTCCATTCATACATCGTGACTGATCGCGGGTTACACAAGGATTTAAATTATAGTCGTCTACGCGAAGTTGGTACTGCGTTTACTGTTTAATAATTATTTGTTATAATTTATTGATTCAAAGGATTTTCTGACATGGCCATATAATATTTAACTTAAGATGACAGAATACTATCAAAAATCGTTGCGTAAAAATCCTGTATAGCAAGCAGGTGTTGAGTGTTGGAAGTCATTGGCGCGCTTTATCTCAACGCCAAAGTAAAGACATGAAACTATTAAATATTTCATTACCTCAAGTGAGAATCGAACCCACAACCTGTCGCGATTACACACACTAATGCTGCTGCGCAAGGACTGGTCTCACATTTTACGGAAAAACCAAAGAGCCTAGTGATGCAACACCTATTATTTTTCATTTAAGCTCAATTAACATATTTTGCCTACTCTTAAATAATTTCGCTGGCAACTGTCAAGTGAATCAGCTATCGGTTCTTATAAATACAGTTATAATCAGTCCTTTTTTAATTTTACGATTTATTTCCATACAGGTATCTAAAATTGGCGTATTCTCATGCGGTCCACGACCTCTCACTAAGTCAATAATGTCCGCGTGCGAGCAGGTCAACCGCACTAGGAGGCTTCCCTACTTCATACATCACTTTGAAAACTTCGGCTAAAATGTTCTTATAAGTATTATTTTTATTTCGAGCTAAATTAATTAAAGAGCACTTGTTAAGTTTTTACAAATTTATTGTGCTCAAACGATTTACCGATACTTCAGGTAGGTATTTATCGATTACTTGTGATTAAATAGTTTTTTTTGTTGTTTTAAAATTATATCATTTTTAATTTAAAAATATTGAAGTCAGTTGATAAATAGGTCAAATCAGGTCATTAAAGCAAGTTTAAATATAAGTAAAAGTAAATATGACATTTTTAAATCAATTTTATACTATTAAATTAATAATACTCTATGCTGGATTGAAATACATATTTCATGCGCCGTATAGAGCTTTATAATTAGGCACGTATTCACATTTCACTGCCCTAAAATAAGTAATTACAATGGATATTTATTTAAATAAAACTATTTTAGATGCTATTTTTGTTTTTAGTTTGTCAACATTCGTTTTATAAAAAATACTCTTAGAATTTAATTAAAATAATTTCAACTAGTATTTTATCCCTTCAAGGTTTCGATTATATTGATTTAGTAATTTTTGTTATAGTATGATTGAGACTAATACACCAGCGGAGCAAACTTGGCTAACATTATTTAGACCATATTTCTTAAAAATCTAATTTTACATTTCTTGTAATATTGCATAGGATATGAAGTCTATTAAAAATGTATAAATACTAAATTGATCTACTCACATTTTTCTCCTTATAAACGTATCTCTATTTTATTTATTACAATTATATAAATTAGTACAAAATTAATTTATTGTAGATATACTTATTTAATATGTACATAATTATAGCAACAAAATTTCTAAATTTGTACAAAATACGTTGACACTAAGATTAATTTGAAAATTACTATTAATATTAAATATATATTTACATATATTAATTGTAAATATTGTAGATAAATATCGGCTAGAAATTAAGTTACCGATCTTTTATTTTATACTTTTTGTAAATAATGCAATAAATTTTGTTCCATACAAAATATCTATTATTTACCAACTGATCTTATTGTTTTTCACTATTTATTAATAAGCATTTAACTTGATTTGAGAGTAATTAACAGAATAAAATGTTAAATGAATCGTAAAGATATGTAATTGAATTGTCTTTTTTTATGGAAAAGACAAGACAAACGTATGTACAGGTCACCTGATGGCAAGAGATCACCGCCGCCCACGCCCCATCCCAACACCAGAGGAGCTACTGTTGCATTACCGACCTTTGTATTAACTGGC
This sequence comes from Heliconius pardalinus sergestus, assembly GCA_001486225.1. Taxonomy (NCBI): domain Eukaryota; kingdom Metazoa; phylum Arthropoda; class Insecta; order Lepidoptera; family Nymphalidae; genus Heliconius; species Heliconius pardalinus. Next base: position 5,093 of record FASU01043535.1, read on the forward strand.
TTTGAGGTGGAGGTAAACGCGCTTTTGTAGATACCCAAGTATCGACCTGGAAACACTGCCATAGGAAGACTATTCCACAGTTGCGTGGCGCGTGGAAGGAAGTTCGTACCAAACCACACAGAAGTGGAGTGGCATGTATCCAGATGACGTGGATGATGCTTCAGTTTGTGACGTAGGTACTGTTCGGCTAGAAAATTCGACGGCAAGTAGCAGGTCAAACAGTTCCCTAGAACACTCCCCATATTAAATGCTGTAGTGACCGCAAAGCGAGGGGACGACTCTACGCAAAGTCAAGCCTTTCACAGACCATTCGGTCCTCAACGATACGAATACTACTACTACTATGTCGTTTGTGATCAAATGGATCCAGCTGATACTGGGGTGCACCAGCCCAGAGGCGAAAACAGTACTCCATATGAGGCCGAACGGGGACTTTATACAGAACCAATTGGTGTTTTGGCGTGAAGAACTGTCTCGCTCTGCCGGTATCCCCCAGTTTCTTTAAGGTCAATTTGGCTTTGCTTTCCAGATGATCTCGATACTGGCAGTCACTCGAAATGATAAAGCCCAATTTACTGGTTTTTCTTAGGGGTTAACGCGCAAATTTATGTCTCCTGGGGATTGAATTGAACCAAGTTTCATAATAATCACTATACATTACCGAGTTTGTATTTTATAGGTAACCAAATAAATATTATGCCATAATATCAATTTTTCGCAAATAATCGCTAGCCTCGCCACCTTAACTTTATTAAAATAACAATGCATTATTAAGTAAAACCTTGGTATTACCTTTAATCTTATGATCTACAAGGTATAATATTTACGACGTTGCTAATTTACGTACTTAACTTTTAGATTTATATAAGAGTCAAAATTCCTTACCTTATTAGGAGTAAATATGTCAATATCTCCGCACCCTTAAAATATTCTTAGAAAAAGTACTATAAACAACTACATAATCTTCTATAAGTGTCAAAAAAGAAAAAATAACAAATTAATTGTCCAACTATATGTGCTTAATATAATTTGATATAATATTTTTCATATTATTATTTCCAAAATTAACTAAGAATTAAGAATTTAAGATTGCTTCTATCAAAAGGTAAATTAGAAGAAGAGAATTGAAGGCAGCTGAAATTAGTATTGAATACAATTATATTTTTTTTATGATTAAAAGATAGTTTCATAATGCTTTTAAGTTATACCAATAAAATATATTTAATATAACTAATGTTTTTTTAATATTTTTAATAGCCAAACCGTTTATCACAAAACTTCAACTTTATTAACACTGCAGAATAAGAACTCTACTTTATATATACATTTTATAGTGCAATATTTTAAAAAAATAGAGTAATAGTGTAGAGTCCTTTCCGTGTTCCTTTTGGCAAAAAGAAAAAAGTTATTTATTTAATTTAATTATGTAATAGATAATGCCTTACAATATAATTCATTTCACGGTTATTATTTCATTGTGCCTATTAAAGTGATACCTAATGATCATTTTATCTGCACAAGCCTTCAGAAGCGTACTTGAATTATTTATGGACGTAATTTAAGGCTCCGTAAAGTAAGAGGATAGCCTCTTACTATAGAGTAAGCCTTGTAGATTATACGAAATAGAGAAGTAATTCTTAGAATCATCATAGTCATCAATTCAACACGCAATGCTTCCAGAATTCGGCGAAAAATGGGGAACGGAAGTGTTTTAATGGGGAACAGAGGTAACAGAGTGTCTTAATTATATTCCTTCTGCCTACCATGCTGTGTACGGGACTTAGCGTTATTTATTTTTATTTACATTATATTTGTGTCAACTTCATCTACTTGCTTTACTGTCCTACTTTTCGTGTTCCACACAATGGTTACGCCATGTTACAGATTGTATAGATTTTGTTTGACCTTCTTCCCGCATAGATTTACATCTTTATGTTACACACAAATAAATGCCGTTTTCGGAAAATTTACGAAACTAATTATAATTATTTATCTTCGTATTACATTAGTCGTTTGTCACTCTTTCGTAGATCAATAAAGAAAACCAGCTCCTTCTAGAAATTTCATATCCGCAAACTCGTATGATGCTTGTGAAATCAGAAGGGCGTTGCTTAGTTTGTAAATAAATTTATGTATTGAATATCACAAAGTCAAGGATGTAGCCAAAAAAAAACATTTTTGAGAGTTCTCTACCTAAGCTTTGTTACGTACTTACCGTTAACATACGGAACACTCGGTTGGGGTGTCCGATTCACACTTAACCGGTTCTTAGGATTCCGACCTTTTAAGGAAAAAAGAAACGCTTATAAGATCACTGTCTGTCTGTGAAGAGCCTTTATCCCATAAATGCTTGAAGATATCGAGTTTAAATTCAAACCAAATATGCCTACTTATATCTACCTGAGGGAAGAAATGAAAATATTAATAAATAATCATTTATTCCCTCGAATGGGGATTGAATCCACAACCGTCGCGTTACAGTAACGTCCCGTGCCAAACCCACGACGGCTTTATTTTACTTACTATAATTAATTATGTTAATCGAATTGCAATATATGTACAAACGTTATAATGTTGAGAGTCGCTAAGGGCATAGATACGTCATCTTGATGCAACATTGACGTTGATGTTGCCGCTAGGGCAGTTGAGCAACTAGATGTGAACTTCACCTGTTATCTCAAGAAATCATTTCGAAATAATCTTCTTAGGATTCCTTATATTATGTAGGTTTATATCTTTTAATTTTTATGGCCAGTCAATCATTAGTCCGTCAATATTTTTAATTTCTTGCTTTGGTAACGAGGCAAGGCGCGGCGTTGAATTCTGTCACTCAACACGCAATGCCCGTAGAATTTGGAAGGTGGGGAACGGAAGTGTAAGCCTTAATGGAAACATAGTGTCTTAATACTAAGTTCCTATGGCGTTTTTAGGGTTCCGTATCTATCCCTTACTCACTGTGTTGTCCGTCTATCTGTCCGTCAGTCCGTCTGTCTGTCTATCAAGACTCTTTATCTCAGGAACCCTTGGAGATATCGTACCACGTATTCTTTTTTGATAAAATTTATTCTGCTTAATCGTAAGCACATATCTATTTTTTTATACTAACCTTGTGCCTAATGTATTTACTTGTATGTGCATTTATAAAGTCAATTATATAAGCAAATAGTATTGTAATTATACATATATCCAATATTAGCAAATGTATTTCTTACTATATAATGCATAAATAAGTAGTCTACAGGAATTATAATGCTAATTACTTGACAATCGTCACTAAAAATATATAAAACATTTTCATATTTTAAATGAATTTATTATTAATACAAGCCGAATTGTATTATATTATAATAATATTTTTTAATCTTTATAATTTTTTTATAGTAGGTATAGTATATCGAATTTTCTACAATTATATTTTGATTGACGGATCCGTTATCTAATATATTCATGTAACAGGTCAATAAATAGCATAAGCTCATTTGAAATAGACATTAGAAAAGTAATAGCACGTAAAATTATATGCGAAATTTGCAGATTTGCATTTTATTATTATAGTGTATGTATGTGTGCAAACTTTAGCTACAATTAGGAACTCTCCATTAGAGCAGCTGCATCGGTCAGTGCTCTATTACGATAAACTAATGTTCTCTAATATGCTATTATATCTTCTAATATTATATAAAATACTATATTAAATATTATATAACATTCCATATATATTTTTTATTTAATATTAAATGCAATATCTTGATATAAGACAGACATATTGTTTTTAAAAAGTACTTCATATAGCCGTCGTTGGTTATTTTTAAACCTTATTTTAAACTTATTCTAACCAACATACTAATGACAGTTTAATTTTCCAGTTGTAAGTAGATTTCGAGGATTTCAATCAAGTTAATAAATGGTTTAACGTAAAGAAGATTTATAGAGGTATATAATTGTTGTATAAAAGACAATGAAGGACTAAAGTAAATAAGTAAGGCTTAGGTCACCATTGTCATTTGAATATATTAAAAATATATAAACTTCTTAAAAGCCCAATTTTTTATTATAAATAATAATAGACAAATATCTATAAACAATAATTATATTACATATATAATATCTTACGAAAGAGGTCAAAAATGTATACAGATAAGGTAAAAGATATTTGTAATTGCAAAATGCAATTAAAATGTAACCGTACGTGATAACGATGGTTAAATTTTCATTTAATTTACAGAGTTTCTCAGTATTGTTGGAAATACAAAATGTATAACAGTAATGAACTAATTTACCTTTTTAACGAACCGTGACTTCTCTTAAAATTATATGCTCTGTTTAATTGTTATATAATACGCAAGTGGGTTAAACGAAGGTTACGATACTTTTGTAAATTATGACATCTTATACATTATACGTATTCATTTTGACATTGAAAATATTGTTTTTCATATTTGAATATTAAATATTTGTATTTATTGTACTTACTTTACACGTTACATCTTACGTTGATAAGTTTTTCATTAATATTTTGTTATAAACTGTGGATAAACTTTTTGTTACACAAAATCACCGTATCGAATATAGACGGTGGACAGCTTGTGCATAATGTAGAACGATACAGAAAGGGTGAAAGTAAAAAGTTACATTATTAATGCATTTATATAAATAATGTCCGGCGAGTACTTATACACACGAGTACGCATTTAAATATTACATGGTAGATTAATAGATGTTTTATCTTAATTTGATTCTATTAAAAGAAAAGTATAATATTCTACGAAAAGAAAAGCGAAACATTAACTACACAGGGGCTAAATGGCTGGTATTTGCGCTAGAGTAAAATTCATAAAGGAAAGTAAATATCTAGCACCGGAAAACGATAATAGGGGGCGGATCTGTTTCCACTCGGGTGCGCACGCGCTGGTAATACAGCGAATATAATTATTACTTTACATTTTCATCCTTGCCTTTCTTCGCGTATTGATGATTAACAACCATATTAATAATAATTTATATTTGTTTTATATAGAGATGTGGATACAAAAAAAACAAAGAAGGCACAGTTTAAAATTTTAAAACCTTATATAGCTATATCTAAAAAGTATATTTGCAATATAAAGTCACAATCTACCATTTTATAACAATGTTAGGTAAATATTTAAAAGTCCACACTCGTCTAACTCATCTTCTCTAATTAAAACTAATCGTTAAATTTAATTTTAATTTTTTAAGGCGCATAATTTTTTATCTATACTTAGATTACGTACTAGATGATCCAACGTCGTCGGCGTCAAGAAAAACCTATCGAGCATTTATTAAGAAAGCTGTTTTCGCTGTACGAACGAAAGAAAGAAATGATTGGTCGTCTCTTTCACTCTCGCTTTCATTCCGAGGTTCAGAGGTGCGCGGTTCGAGAAGTGAAGACTTTAGTTTGGCTTTAGTGCCTTGTTTTCAGTGTTCGCGCGGCAACGGCATTCTGGTGACCTCAGTGTTTTTCCTAGTGTTTGTGTTGTGTGTTTGTTTATTAAATACTTTGTAACAAGGACTCTATACTCTCTATAGGTATACTATTTCATTTAGAGCTCTTTTTACGACGCGCATGATCACAGCTGACATCCTTGTCCTCAATTAAAACAATTTACGGCACACCTTCGTTTGACTTATATATTTAACGTTGCTAATATTATTAGTAATAAATATTATTTTCTAATTATTATATGAACTTGAGAAGGCGTTTAGAATAACACTTTATGTTGATTATTTTAATGTTAAATTATTTTTTTATATAATATCTGTGTTACTTTTTAGTATGGTTACGTCGTATCGTTTAAACTTTATTTATATTCTGTATTGTTTTATAAAAAATAAATTTAGTGGAAGCAATATGTATGTGTGTAAATACTACATGCTTATCTTTTAATCAGAAATTTCTAATATATACAAATATTTATTATTTAAAAAACTTCAGCCTACTGTACCCAACTTTTATTAATATTTAATTTATGCGTCAATTGTGAAATTAGAGATTATTCTGATAATGACAAATGGCCTAAGTTTTCATTTCAAAACGGCAGTAAGCATATTTCAAGCTAAATGGCATCAAGAGTTCTATCGCGGCTTAATCTTAAACAAACTCAACTGCGAAACTAATTGGTGTTGAAAGACCTTCCAAAATTTAACTTTGCATAACGATCAATCAATACTGCTATTATTGAAGTTAAGGTTAGAAATAAAATTCCACAATTTTCACCTTAAACTAAAAATGTATTAAATTAAATATATAGAAATAGTTTAGATATTTTTTAAATATTTTTGCACTGAAACAAAAATAATATTATCATTTTGAATATTGTGCAAACAAATCTGTAAGCCCAAGAAATTTTAATAAAATGAAAATATGAAACATGACACGTATATTACCAATCTACAGTAGTAACAAAATGATTACGTGAAGATGTTCGCGTCTTGCAATAAACACGACACTAAATGTTTCTTTACGTATTTTAATGTATATTTAACGTTTAAAAATACTAAATTTAATATAAAAATTCAACAGCAACATTTTCTAATCGTTCGAAGTATTAAATAAATATCGAGAAAACAAACAATATCATTAAATATTGTTTCTATAGTCCTTATATTGCGACAGACTACGCGACAGCTGCCTACGATCTTGACATTTGAATAAAATGCCGCCTTTTACATCTTGCTGTCTCATTTCTATGTTATAAAATAAAATATATTTAAAAGATCTTTAGTCCCAACTATAAAAAAATAATAACTATCATTATAATGCATATAATCATTTGCGTCTATATTCTTATTTCATCAAAAAGTTTTATTATGTAAGTTCATATCAAGCTAATGTCTAAGTTAAATGTTACCTCGATCGCGGAAACTGACGGATGCTATTATGAGCTAATTGAATACGGAATCTGAATTTACTGTTAGCATATATGTCTACTCGTATTCGTATATTAAATTTAGTAAATTAAAAAATTGTAACTACTATTAAAAAAATAAAAACGAAAATCAGTTGTTAAATTTAAATTGCACGTTTCATGTGTTGTCGCATTTCCCTAAACGCTTCTCAAGACATAAATACTTCAAATTAATTTTAATGAATGAAAAAAAAATAGATTTTTTATAAAAAAAACTCTCATTTTTTAATAAATTTGTACACGTACTTCCCAGTTACTTTATGCAGTTTTGCGTAGACACGTCCTATCTAATAAGTATGCCAATTTATGTAAACTTAACTCTCACGGCTGTAAACACTAAATTAATTTGGCTTTATTCACAATGCGTTACAATTTCTCACGTGTCATTGTAAGCGCGGTCTATAGCTGTTGGAATTTACAATGTATGACGTAAACACCATTGTTTTTGCCTGTCCATGTATCACCATTGCGTTTAGCGACGAGCCAACTGACTGCCATAGTTTGTAATCATTTTGACAACACAAAAGATTAACTTGACAGATGTCAGTTATGTCAATTTTATTGAAAATTAAGAAGGTTATATATCTTATAAGAATGATATAATATACATAATATTCTTTGATATAGAAAAATAATAAATAATAGAACCAAGGCTAACAAAAAAAGAGACAACTTATTACATTGTAACTACATACATGTTAAGGTAAATTGTGATTTAGTCATTTTTATGGTTTTGCAAACGTGTTAACGAAGAAGTCATATAAACTTGCCAACCGAAGAATTTCGGGCAAGGCCGGTTGTGATCGATGTTTGACCAAAACTATTATTGCGTAAATTAACCATGCTCGTCGTCTTATTTGCCGTTTCTTTTTTATTTACTTTGTCAACGCGCCAGGGTTGTCCTTGCGTTACGTATTTTAGGATTATAGACTTAAGCCACAGTGTAAAAGGTAATCTTACACTAACGTTGCCATTTGTTAAAGATACAACCATATTCCCTTATATCCGAAATATCGTTTCGAAGTTATATTACGAAATTGACCTAATCTATATATATAAAATCGAAAGGTCACTCACTCATCACGAAATCTCAGAAACTACATGTGCTAGGAATCTCAAGTTTTGCATAGGAGTTATTTATAGGACGTAGGTGCTCGCTAAGACACCGGGAATTTGCAATATTCAACTTCTAAGGGGTTGTTTTTGGGGTCGAAAGTTTGTATGAAAC
>FASU01043550.1:0-10306 GCA_001486225.1 Heliconius pardalinus sergestus
TCACGCTGTATCCCGCATACAGGGTAATCAGAGGGAACCTAGTGTTACGACACTCCGTTCCCTACTTTCCGCTAAATTATATTTGGAGGCATCGCGTGTTGACTTACGGAACTTGAAGAGCGAACCAATAACAATATTAATAAAAAATAATACATTTCACCGTTCACCGTGGGAATCGAACTCACAACCGTCATGTTTATAGTGAAATGCCTCTGCCATTGCGCCATGATGACCTGTTATTCCCTTTCATTTTTATATATTACTTAGTTCACCACGTCCTATAAATTTAATAGACAATATTGACGGACATCAGTTTTACTCGATCAGCCAATATTCTTAGCATTATATTATAATAGGGACTTACTGTAAAAGAAAATCTTTTGACACAATTCTATTGTTCTTTATACTATATTATTACTGAAACGCTAAGCAAAACTTAAAGAACAAAACACGGCCTCCTTTCTCGAGACAGTCTAGACGTGTTTTAGTTTCATTTTATTAAAAAAATATTGGAAATTTTAAGGTAATATAATGCATAATAATTTTAGTCTTTGAAAAATTTTCTTTTAAGAAATTTAATCAGAAAAGCTAGCAGTACTACACGTACTGTATTAGGTCATTGTGGTGTAGAAGCACAATGTCTCATTGTAAAACGCGAAGCGGTTGTAAGTTCGATTCCCACGTGAGGAAATAAATTAATTTTATTTCCTCGCTCTGGTTACAATACAAAGCTTAGCGTTGAGTTCCGCCAATCAAGACACAGTGTCACGAAAATTGGATACAAAGTCATGAACTTGAGTGTTTTAACGCTAGGTTCCCTCTGCTATTCTGCTATAAATATTTTTATATGGTAATATATAAAGAGAAACACAATATGTTTACTTGTTGCTTTATTGGTTCCGACTTCCGATTGACTCATATTTGCATACATCAATTTTATAATATTATTGAGAGATCAAAACCAATAATTTTATAATTAATTTATTTTGTGCAGTTATTATATTTATTCGATAATTATTGATAAAACTATATTTTGACATAGCAGAGTAGGCATAGGAATAGGCGAATAGGAACCTGGGAACCTTATTGGACTCGGTTTCCATTAAGCCACATTCGTTTCCCATCCAAATATTTAAGGCATTGCGTGTTAAAAGGACCACATTGGACATCGATTTTTGCCTCGTTATCAAAGCAAGGAAATGAAAACATGAAATATATCGTTTAATCTGATGGGAGTCGAACCCACAACCTATCCTCCGCCCTTAATGAATTTAAAATTAAATAAACGTTAACAATATTTATCTAGTAGCTTCTAAGATCATATTCCTATCCTATTCTAGCTAAAGAACTTAATATACCATGAACATTTACCTCCTAAAGTTAACCTAGAAATACTTTAAGCAGCGTGGTGTCTAGATAATTTTTCATTGTGACATTTATTGAGTTACCTATCTACTGTGGCGGCGAGTATGGCACTCGAGGGAACTAAGGCAACTTTTAATACGAACTGCGCTATCTCCAAAGCAAGCGGTATTCATCATATTGAAGTAAACTTCTAGTGTTGAAATGTTTTAATAGAAATTTGCTATTGAAACTGTTAAATGTTATTGCATTTTGTTTTTCATCATCATCATCAACAGCCATCTTTTGTCCATAGACCTTCCCTAATTCTCGCCACCAAACTCGATCCTCAGCTTTTCAGATCCATCCATTTTGTTTTTACTGTAAATTATTCTTATAATCTATTATGGCAATCTATTCTATTCTAGTCGTTGATACGGGAATTGACTGCCTAAGGATATAGGAAATAATTGCCTATAGTATAAAAGAATAAAGAAATATTTTTTCATAATATCCATAAATAAGGCCAGTTATTTCTTCGCTTTGGTGTCGAGCGCGGCGTTGAACTCCGTCATTCAACACGCAATACCTTCAAAAGCCGGCGGAAAGTGGAGAACGGAGTGTCTTAAGGTTCTAGGTCTCTAGGTTCCCTCTGCCTACCTTGCTACATGCGGAATGCAACTGAAAGATGCAAGAAATACAATAAAATTATAAACATCTGGTAATTTAAAAAAAAATCATTAATTTATGTGACGAAAATACAAAAATATTTAAATTTCAGATAAAACTACATATACGACATCGTCTATAAAACTATCATTTCCATTTTGCGCTCTGAATCTATACAGTATAGATCCTTCAAGTTTCTAACTTCATTTCCAATTTTATAGTGGCGGTGTAACCCTCCATACATATGAAATGAGTTATTCCTAGCAATATACATTGAAAGCCGCGATTTCATTGTACGCCATCGATCGAGGCAACGCGCTCCGTAGATACGTTGGGAACAAAAGAAAATAAGAGATATGTGAATGGAATGCATTATCTATGTAGATATATGACTTTAAAAGTTTTCACGCTTTACTATTTATCTCATATAGTATGGTAAATAGGGGAAATTTAGTGGTAAAACCTTTAATCACTTTTAACCAGTCTAGTTAGTTTAACTCTATGAAGACCTCTGATGTACATGTTTATGATTTTTTAGTACAAAATAGTTCTAGCTAGTGTAGATTGATTTTATGCTAATTTTATTCTTGTGAATTTTCACAATTTATTTGCCTTTTTTATTTTCTTTTCATCCCGCATAAAAGAGATAAACTGCTTTTCCTCCAAAATAATAGAGTTGAAATAGAAACCAGAAACTCCGTTTGCAATATCTAAAAAAATATAAATCATTTAAAATAATATTACTACAATAGTAAGTTTGTAATTAAACTAATAGTGTTTTAGAATATATATATAGGGTGGTAAGCAAGTAACATTTCAGCTTCAATTAGTTCAATCAATACATACAAGTTCCTTGTATGTTCTAGTGTGGCGTCGCCTCACCTCAGTCGTAGTCCGCTATTGAATGAATAATGCTACCTAGATATAAAATCGACTTTCAGTTCGATAGGGCTAGGATACTCTAGAATCTAGAAATGCTTTAGAAATTTAGTTTGATTTTATTTAAAATTTTTGTACGTCTTTCTTTATATTATACTAGCATAGGAGAGAAATCTCGAGAGAATTAGTTATTATTTCTTAATATTGTCATTTCTCTGCTCTGGCGTTGAGTTTCCCCACTCAACACGCAGTGGCTCGAAAAATTCGACAGAAGGTGGTAAACGCAGAAACATAATAGCATACCAGTTTTAATTTTCAGCTTTTCTAAAAGTTTTTCTATTATAGCTGTTTGTGTTATTGAAGCCGTGGCTAATAAATATAAATTAAAAAAAATACAATAAACTACTAACTTAACTTCACGCTTTATCCCTAGAGCGGGGTAGTCAGAGAGAACGGAGCGCCAAACGTCTCTCTCTCTCTCTCTCTCTCTCTACGTAGCTCCGTCCTCCAGCTCCCGCCCTTCCGGACATGGCGTGTTGGGTGGCGGTCCCCAACGCCGCACTCGTCGAGAATTAAATTACTAAATTTAAAATTTAGGTATATATAATGGAATTAGTAATATATGTACACGTATAATATGTACCTTGATGCAATACCTTAATCTCATGTAGATCAATATGTTCAATTCGAATATACAGCTGTCTCTAGAATCAATCTAAATTCAAATTCATATATGAAATACGTAATAATATAAATAGATTTTGAAAATGTACAGTAATTCTATTATATCTAAATAAATAATATTTAAGGTTAATTAATAAAAGACATACTGGCTTTTATTCGTAAATTTTAACTAAAATTTACATAATTGTTAGTTATTTTTTAAACATAATTAAATTTTAAATAATATAAAATAAAAAAAAGAAACGTAATAAATTTGTTAAAACAATATGACGTAAAATTTTCAACATAAAGGCAGGAATCAACCCTAAAAACACATTTACTGGAATCGTACTAAATTAAGATTCACGTCGTCACTTCAATATCTAATTTCAGCTGCCTTTATTCAAATAATACTTGCTTTCATTAAGAATTGGAAAAAAAATTGTCACGTACGTGACTAAATAATTCTAAAACGAATTATCTGACGATATTCTGTCACGCTTTAAACATTAATTGAATTTTAATTCAATTGAATCCTGTAATTTTAGATTAGGAGATGTCTTTTGATTAAACTCCTCTATGAAAGATAAAGTATTTAGCAGAGTTTGTTTTAGTGTTATTATTACGCAAAAAAGGGGTGTTATGAGTTTGACGTGTATGTGTGTCTGTCTGTGCCACTGTAGCTCCTGAAATAAACCTACTTGAGTGGTGTTTTTAAACTACGGTTCTTAGCAATGTTTTATGAACATTAGTAAGATTAGTATCTTAAGCTTACCCAATACTTCTCGAGTTCGGTGGAAAATGCTAAAATATCTTAACACTAGGTTCTGTCTCCCTATCCTGCTGTAATGCGGGATACAGCGTGAAGCTGATCTTAATTTAACTTAATACTAAAACTGAAAACAACATCCGTAAATCATTTATTTAGATGAAACAAAACGAATTCTGTCCCCATGAATACATTTCGTCAGAGGTCGAGCGAGTTGTGATTGTCGTCGCTTCACCATGTAATTGAGAAGAGATACTCAACTGCTCAGTATTCAAACTATGTTAGTGTTGCTTATTCGTTTCTTGTTGGTGAAATACCAGTCAAGGGCCTCATATATTTAATATTTGTATGAAATGTGAGCAAATATAATATAGTGATATGTTGTTTCTTCAGTTTCTTCTACTATCTTCTTCTTCTTTGTGTCAACGCTTGGAAAGTTCAGAATGTACCTTGCCAATATTTAGCTACATTGACTGCATTCATAGGATTGGGAATAGGGGGGCTAGGTGGTTCGTGCCCATCCCAGTTTAGTTTTATGCCCATCCCAGAAATATTATTAACAAACATTTGTATTAAAATAAAAAAATACTTTTACACGAACATATCCACTCAAAGCTAAAATTCTGCTAAAGCTGAGCGGGAATTGAAGACGCAACCACCGCGTTTACAGTCAAACAAATAATAAAACAGTCAAAGAAACAAGTAAAACATATTAAGAAATATAAGATAGTGGAATATGGTAAAATAGGTGTATCATTATATGAGTAACAACAAGATAAGACTCTAAAACAACATACTTGCATTAGTAGAACTAAGTTATTTCTGTTGTATCTTACAGACGTCTTTATTAGTTTTTATAAAACACACGTAGGGTAGAAAACATATCTTTTACAGCAGAACCAGTTTGTTCGTCTCATTTTAATATATATTTAGAAAAATAAAAAAAACATATACATACATGACAGAGAGAACGGAGAGCTACGGTCTCTACATACCTCTTTCGCCTCGTCCACTGTCATCGACCTCTTCATAATGCTTTAAGGGTCCTCATGCTTTTTACGTTACCTTCCTCCAGTATCTTTGATACTGTGTTTTCGAAGGTCAACCGAGGTCTCTTACCAAAAAAAAATTTAAAATATTTAATATAAATTACTTTAAGTAATATCTTATCTTATCTTATCCTATTATCTTTAAGTAACGTTAAGTCAGTAGAAACATAAAAAAATTAGGTTACAACATCGTATTACAGCAAGTATATCTATTTCGGTTTCTAGAAATGAATTGCTATATTACGTCTACATATGTGTGGTACGACCTAGTTAACAACCGCCACCTAAAATTAATTAGTTCGAAAATTCGTCTGGAGTAATAACGTGAGGTTTCACGATACAAGCAATAAAGTGCTACATTTTCTCATATGGCTCAGTTATAACGACTGCAATCGATAGTTGTGGATTCATATGCCATCTAGAAATATATAATATATAGTAAACATTATTATCTAACGGGTTTCACAGCATGAAAAAATTACTCTACCTGCCTTATCGCCATTTTTTTAGTGTTTCGTAATTCAACGAAAATTCTTGTATATTTTGGATTTGGGAAACGCTATTACTTCATATATTATTGACTTCAGTGACTTATAAAAACTTAGAATAAAGAAAGATGATATATTTAGACAAAGTAGCTTATGTCTACCACTCTGAAAGACAATGTGCGGCGTTGAGTTTAGCTACATAGCACGCAAAAAGTGCCTCAAATATCGAAAGACGGAGACCTAAATGTCTGTTTTAAAATGTAATTTCAGGATAGTAGAACTTGAAGGAAAAGAAAAATACTTTTTCCAGAAAACGTATAAAAATAGTAGTACTATATAATAAATAGCCTAAACACGAAAACTAAGCTTTTGGTATATTCTCGACGACTAAATTTGAACACAGGCTTAGAAACCTTGTCTATTGGATAGTAAAACTGAGGGTATAAAGTGTTTACGATAGATACACCTGTTTTTGCGTACCCACTCGTGTCCTCTGTAGTAGTTTGCTATTTCAACGAGATTAACTTTACCGAAGTCGAACGATGTTTTCTATTATTTAGTACATTTCTTCTATCTATACTCTCCCTCTTATTTTCTCTGCTGGGGAGGGAAAGGGGAAAGGGGGAGTAATAGTCAGACTTTTTTATTTTATTTGTAACTAGCAGCCTCCGTGCGTTTCTGCCCGCTTGAATTATACAGATTCACTCTGTATCTTGCATATAGTGTTAAGACACTCCGTACCCATTAAGGCACTTCCATTCCACACCACTCTTCGGTAGCCGAATTCTGAAAGAATTGCGGTTTAAATGGCTGAACTCAACGCCGTGCTTTGTCTCGTTACCAGGGCTAGGAAAATAAAACATCCCACAATGATACTACCAGAGAAAGAAATGAAAAAATAATGAACCAAGCCATTGTATACACCTTGGTTAAAAATTCCATCATAAAGTTAATTTTATGACTACATTTTTATATATATATAAGAATACGTGACAACTTGGTTCCCTTTAATTCACAGGTTACGAGGTGTTGTCAACAGGTCCTTCCTTGCTATTACAATTCACAGCGAACTCGGCGTCACCAGGCCAGGGTTTTGCTGCCACTTATCATTTTCAGCCACCACCAGACTCTACCGCTGCAGGTATTAATATTATAGTGATTTTATTTGATAATGTATTTAATCTTAATATTTTTGTTTTTATAGACATTTAATCTTTGAAAGTAAAATACATTAATAAAGTGCAGAATTAAACTCAGCCCATCACTTTCCGCCAATTTTCAAATGTCAACTACGATTTCATTACAAGTATATATTTACTTATAACTTTTTTTATTTATGAACCGACGTTAACGAGATGAACACTAAATGTTAAGGGAAATTTGACAAAATACAATAGTGACAACTGTATTTAAATCGATTAGTCCATTTCTAAAATCGGTGTACACAAGCGCACAGATAAGCAGACAAGACTTATAAAAATATTTTTGGGTTATATTACATTTATAAATGCTTCCAATAATATAATTTTTCATATATCTTCTATGCACAAACAGCAATGAGTTAGTGTTTTAATATATGTATAATAAATACATATATATTTGAATAGATTTACTGAAATATTATCTCGTACAAACGCTATGAATGAAAATATTTTTTTAAATTTATTTTCACTAGCATCGAGCTAGTCCCAGTATGAAAGCTGTCACTATATCAATAAGTAACGAGGCCAGTTACACATATAAAATATTACTATTACAACGTTTTTGTTTTAGTTAAAATGTAGCTTAAATAAACACTCGTACTGGAAAACCTGTGTTGATTTAAGCAAACTAAGCAAAATAATAACAAGCATTTTTTTTGAACTTATTGAATATTTTACACTGTATCCTGTACGCAGCTGGGTAGAAGGAACCTAGTGTCAAGACACTCCGTTCCTCGCTTTCCGCCGTATTTTTCGAGTGACGAAACTCGACACCAGCGAAGAAATGAAATTATAAATTTTAAAAAATATTTCATTCACTCGAGTGGGAATCGAACTGAATCTATAAATAAAAATAAGACCTTATTACATTCAGAAATGCATTAACTGTGGATTCGATCTTTATTTGGGGAATTACTATCAATAATCGTCTTTCATTTCCCTGCTCTGCAAAATTCCGTGAAAAACGGAGGACGGAGAGTTGCACCACTTTTTATGCAGTTAACTAAAAAAATATAATGTTAAAGCATCATAAAGTGTCCAAGCTATCATGATGAATGTGCACTACTGTATCTTGCTAACATGGCTTAAATGGTTTTGGCATATTTCCAAAAGGGTTACACGTTCCTTAATAGCTTATATCTTATGTTTACATATTATATATTTTAATTTAACGCATGTTTTAAGCTATGGGTTGTGGGTTCCATTCCTACTCGAGGCAATGAAATATATATATAATAATAATCTCATTTCCTCGGCCTGATAACAAGGCCAAGCGCGGCGTTACGCCCGACCATTCAATACTGAATTCCTCCAGTGTTTAACGTAAAGTGGCGAATGGAAGTGTCTTAATGGAAACGTGTCTTAGGGTACCTTTGCTACTACTGGATATGATCAGTAATATTATATGTATTTGAAAGTTGTGTTTTTGAAATTCAAAATACATACATAGATATACGTCCTCTATATATACAGTGTGTTAATGTTTTTCTATATATATTTTTTTGTAACACAGGTAAATTACAAAACGATAACTTCATAAATTATAGACCAATTGCTTTAACTAAAAATTAATCATATCGAACGCTATTTTCATCTGTAAAAACTTTTTATCAACAGCGCCATCTACATATTTTTATGTACTACAATATTCTTTGAATGCATGCTAGCAGTATACTAATGCACTAGCTAGTAGTATACTATGGAAACACCAGGTGGCGCTAGCAAAAGTATCTTTTATTTTAGTTTATATTTTTATCATAAGATGGCGATATATATGAAAAATCGCTTTATACTACTATTTGAAAATAGCAGGATAGACGGAGGAAACCTAGTGTTAAGACATAGATTTTCGAGACATTGAATGCTTAGAGACGGAACTTAACGCCGCGATTTAATAATATATAAATATAATATAATAAATTAATTCACTCACCCCAGTTAAAATCGAACCCAAAATTGTCGAATTTACAGTCAGGTTCACTCCGCTAAATAGACGACAAAACTAAATAACAATTTTTTTTGCAGATTCCGATCGCCTGTTAAAGTTAAGCTTTGGTAAAGCTTTCGAGTCTCTTGGACCTGAAGTGAGTGCAACAAGTAAGTGGATTTTTTTAACTTTAAAATTTAAAAATTATTTTAATATCTAAATAAAATATTTACTTTCATACAAACGTTGCACTTTATTATTTATGTTTAATAAAGAGAAGTGTAATGTTTTGAAGCGGATTAAATAATACTGAAATTCAAACGTTTAAATATTTGAATATGCTCTTTGTGTGATCATAGCAATATTTACGAATGAGGATTAAACATTTTAAACTGAGAATTACAGTATAAAATGTATTATATATAAAGTAAATATTTTATATTTACTTATAAATCAGTACCAATACTTAAATTTAAAAAAATATACAGCGCCGTAGATACCTAAAATTAACTCGGAAGTCGTAAAATCTCTAGACAGTTTTGCGCTAAATTGCATTTTTCAATTACTGAATTGTCCACCGCTCTCGAACTACAATGAAACATTGGAATTATTGAATTTAAGTTTAGTTAGAGGACATAAAAATCTTAAATTGCAATGTGGATTACAGTATAAAGTCTTATTTATGTTAAACAACACAAAAAATTTAAATGTTGGATTTAATTTTTTTAATTTGTTGGTTTCCTTTTTTGAGGGTTTCTTCGTCTTTAAATACAATAATTATATTCCACAAAAGAATATTTGTATCTGTAGGAATATTGCCAGATTTTATCTTTAGAATTATAAGTAAGTTATTAAAAAATAAAGTAATAAAAAAAAGTAAAAATGCGTCGAATAGTACACGAAAAGAGGGGCCATGTAAGATCTGGACAATTAAATTTTAGCTAAAAATGCTGAATTGTTGTAACAGTCACAAAAGAATAGAAAGTAAATCTTTCTAAAAAACTAAAGTATCTAAAGAATTAAAAAACCAAAACTACTCTATATCTATCTATACCTAAGCCATTGATTTCGAATTGCAATAAAACTGAATGTCGTAGACAGGTGCAAGTGAAATAAAATATGTTGGAACGAGCCATATTTATATATTTATTATTACACCCTAGCCGAGGGTGGATTTAGGGTCAACCTTCACGGGGTTTTATGTGAAAAGTTAATAAATAACAAACACATAGCATGTGAACGTTAGCTCTGAAATTTATAACGAAGATATAAAAAAACAAATTAAATCAAATTAAAATGAATTAAATCAGCAGATAGGC
>FASU01043554.1:2928-14345 GCA_001486225.1 Heliconius pardalinus sergestus
TAATCAAACGAACAGGAAATGTAACTATATCGTAAATGTTTACTTAAAATACTAGCAAAATGATGTATTTAAATAGAATAAAGTTTAGAAAAAACATAGTTTTGTTTACATTAGTGATAATGAATATAGTCGACCAACCTGCACCGGAAGTGGTGATAGAACAGGGAACTTTAAGTGGTAAAATAAGTGCAGATGGGACCGTGTTTGAGTATATAGGCATACCGTATGCGACTGCTAACAGTAGTACGAGGTTCAAGGTGAGGTTTTATTACAGTTGTTTAGTTCAGAAATTATAGTGAATGGAGTATAATTATAATTACGTACACATTATATGTGTACATAAATAAAAACCGTTTATCGAGGTCATATTGGGGCAGCGTCTGATTGTAACCAGGGTAATTATTTACACTTCCTAACTCTGGTAAAACAACAAAGAGCGGCGTTAAGTTCCGCCATTCGATAGACAGTGTCGTAAGTGGAGTAATGCGTGGAGAACAGTGACTCTTAACACTAGGATTTCTCTGCCTACCCTATTATATGCGGGATTACAGCTAGAGCCAAACGAAAACAAGAAAATGCGCAATGTTTTGTTTGTTTTTGTACCGACTGTATTTTTTTTTACAGGCTCCAGGACCGCCACCGAATTGGGAAGGTGTTTACAAAGCGATAGAAGAAACTCACATTTGTCCACAAAGCGTGTTCTCTGGAGTGGTAGGTGATGAGGATTGTTTGAAAATTAATGTATATGTACCTGTTATGCCTAAAACAAAGAAACCTCTTGCAGTTATGGCCTATATTCACGGAGGAGCATTTTTAGTAGGAAGTGGCAGCAAACTTTTATATGGACCAGGTTTCCTTACAAAGAAAGATGTAATTTTTGTCACATTTAATTATAGAATGGGAGCACTAGGATTTTTATGCCTAAGAACAAAAGATGTACCAGGAAATGCAGGGCTTAAAGATCAAATAGCTGCCTTAAAATGGATTAAGAAAAATATAGCAGCATTTGGAGGTGATCCTGACAATGTAACCCTATTTGGAGAAAGTGCTGGTGCCACATCAACATCCTTATTGCTAATTAGTGAAGCATCAAAAGGACTTTTTAATAGGGTAATTATACAGAGTGGTTCATCTGTGTCTAACTGGGCCATTAACAGGCAGCCTATTGCGGCTGCAAGTCTCCTTGTGAAAACTCTTGGGTACGATACTGAAGATCCAAACGAACTATATAAAATATTTTCTAAAATGAGCTACAAAGAAATTACTTCTCTTACTGCTAAAAAACCTCTAGGATTATTTTATGATACTCAACTTATTCATTTACCATGCGTTGAGTATGATATTCCAGGAACTGAACCCATTATAACTGATTTACCATACAATCTTTTTAATAAAAATCCTCTAGATGTTGATGTTATACATGGAACTGCGAGTAAGGAAGGCTTATTTTTAGTAGCCGAGGAAACTGATAAAACTCTTGAAGAAATGAATAAGCGATATTTATTTGCTTCAGATCTAGAATTTTTATCTGAAGAAGAAGCTATGTCCGTAGCTACAAAGGTACATCAGTTCTATTTTGGCGAAAACAAAATTAGTCCAAAAAATGAAATGAATGTTACAGATTTGTATTCGGAACTATATTTTGAAATACCAACAATTTTTGAAACTCAATATTTATTGAAAAGAAACAATTCCAAAGTTTATAATTATGTATTTGATCACGCTGGATATAGAAATTTTTTGAAACTTCGAGGTCGATTTAGATTTGAAGGTGGTGCTAGTCATGGAGATGAATTATTTTATATATTTAATGGTAATTTATTAGAGCCTTTTCGAATTGTTGAAAGTGATAGAAAAATAATTGAATATATGACCACTATGTGGACGAATTTTGCTAAATATGGGTAAGTTTGTTTATGATTTTTTCTCTTTATCCTAATCTTATGTAAGTTATCCATTTTTTTGTTTATATATCAGGTGTTACCAATTATTTGAACTCACATTTTTTTCACGTTTTGCCAATTGCTTTAATCGACCCCGACAAATAAAACGAAAGCACTTTAGCAATGAAATATCCCAAAAGATTATATGAAAAGTCAAATATGCGATTACATATTTAACTGGAGCATGTATTAAATTATATCTATTAAAAAAATAATTTAAAAAATTAATATTTGATAAATTTATTTATATAAACCAAGAACTCATTTTTGGTTTTAACTTTAATAAATCCAGTAGCTAATACTTTATATTACTTTAGGTTAAAATCCATTTACGAAAAAGGGGTCGTGACGTGGTGGGTCATCAGTTGACTATGAACACGATAATGTGTTCGAACCCCACTTGTTTAATTACGATAATTTTATTGTTTAAATTAGACAAAACGCAGGATTGAGTTTGGTCACTCTGCACCCAATTGCCATGAGTGAAAGTCGTGAAGATTTTTATTTTGTCTATTTATAGAACTTTACGGAACAAACTTGATGGAAAACGTTCTAATAATAACTAATATATGGTTATGGTTTTACAGCGACCCCACACCGGATACAAGCGATGTGCCAATAAAATGGATACCCAGTAGCAAAGAGCGCCTAAACTACTTATACATAAGGGATAAGCTAGAAATGGGACCAATGATACATCCTGATGGTTATCGGCTATGGAAATATATATACGATAAACACAGAAAAACTCATATTTATTAAAATAATTTAGAATAATAATTTAAATAAATTTTATTTTTTTATTTATTATAATTTCATTTTCTATTATATTGATCTTTAAATCTTCGAATTGGAAATCCATACATTTATTCTACGTACCGTTTTACATAGTCTTAATTTTTTTTCTAGCTTGACGCTGTATCTCGCACACAGCAGGAAGAGAGAACCTGGGAGCCTAGTGTTAACACACTCCGTTCCAATTAAGACACTTCGGCCAAATTCTTAAGGCATTACGTATTGAGTGGTGGAACTTAACGCCCCGCTTTGCCTCGTTGCAAGAGCGAGGAAATGAAATATTTAATTGAATATGAAATTTTTTCAATCGCACCTGGCCACGACCAGTCTCATCTTATGGTTGTTATTACTTAAGTACCTACCTTATTATAAGCCACCATAGCACAATAGGACATCGTTCTTCTGTAAATAAAAACATATATATATTTTATTTCTTTGCTCGGATAAGTCAAAGTTCGACGACGAGCACCGCCACTCAACATTAAGTTAGAAAATACACACTAAGATAATACAATACACTTCAAGGCCAGCAACGCATCTGCAACTTCTCAAGTATTTTTCATGTCTTTTCTATACAAAATTAGTAGTGTTTTCACACTATATATCTACTGCTATGCTGGATAAGCCGTGAACCGTAAATAAAAAAATCAAAAAGTGTTCTAAAGTAAGCGCATATCGCCAATCATTTTACACGTCTTGTGTTTCAATAACAAATACTACATAAAAAGCTATAGAATAATAAATAATATCTACCGTCAAAAATTGACTCAAGAAATTGAATCTTTAACTTCAGAAATTTAGACTTTACTTACAAAATTATTTCTACCTACATAGCATCCACAGTACCTACAGAAGACTTGGAAGAAAATAGAAGTACACCTAAAATTCTAATATTCTTGCTAAGATTTTTATGACGGTACGATAACAAAAGTTTATTATCACTTACGATAATTTTCAACTTGACTAAGATACAACAAAATAACGTGAGATCTCTCGAGGTACCTTAAGTTTTCTCATTACTTACGCTCACAACTTTGTTGTATAATAAGTTATAGTGTGACGCGGATTGCTTACATTAGCTGTAATACTGTATAGTTAATGTAGATTAAGCTAATACAACTCTTAGTAGATTTCATTTTAATCACAGTTTTTTTGTGAAGTTAAATTTTGATATATTTAATAATCATTTTCTGACTAGGGCCACAATTGAACCTACAAACTGTCGTATTTACAGTCGGACGCATGGGCACCGCCATTTATAATATAAGATCATTGATATAAATATTAATTTTAGTTCAGTTTAGTTTTCTGATCATGTTGAAATATTTATTATTTACAGAGTAGTCAGCGGCAACTTAATGATAAGATACTCGATATCCATCTTTGAGATATGTCTT
This sequence comes from Heliconius pardalinus sergestus, assembly GCA_001486225.1. NCBI lineage: Eukaryota > Metazoa > Arthropoda > Insecta > Lepidoptera > Nymphalidae > Heliconius > Heliconius pardalinus. Next base: position 7,064 of record FASU01043554.1, read on the forward strand.
GTTCAGTCGCGGAACTAAACGCTGAGCTATGTCTTTTTACAAAAGTGAAGATATTAAAATAATTCTTTCCCCTCAGTGCGAATCGAAGCCATGACCGTCGTGTTTCTCTCGTGGTCGTGTCGTCTCAAGTTACAATACTTATTACATTGTTTGATTTTCCATCAAAGAAGCAAGATTGACAGCGCAATCACATAAAGAGGCCTATTTGATAAGTTTATTCGTTAATTTGACAAGCAATGTCTTTTGGGCCTTAAGTATGATACAGATTCAGATTAGATATTTCTTTCTTATAAAAGAAATTGTTTAATATGATATGAGTGCTATTGAAAACTCAATTCCATTATTAATCAGAGAGGAGAAATGAAACTTTTCATTCCGCCGATTGGGAATCGAACCCACAACCGTCACGTTTACAGTAAAGTACCTATGTACCACTGCAATATAATACGTATGTATGTATGTATGTATATTGTCGCCGTTTTGACTAAACACAATGATTGCAATTCCGAATATTTACTGTATAAGTATACAAAATAATTATTATAAAATTATATTTGTTGCGCCTTTGCCACCAAGCACTATGTAACACACTCATAAAGACAAGACACTCCGTTCCCCACTTTCCGCCGAATTCTGAAGGAAACGCTTGCTGAGTGGCGGAAGTCAACGCCGAGACCAGAGTGAAGAAATGAAAACATAAATTTAAATAAATATTTAATTTCCTTGAGTGGTCACACAACAAGCTATTAAATATAATAAAGATCAACAGAATGTTCTCATTACATCCCAGCAGGTAGATACCTACCTGCCTGATGATGATCAATATTGAATGGTTTCGGCCTATTGTTCCGCCACGGTACCAACCGCTCTGACAGAGAGCCCTCGTGCCGCAGTGCACTTCATACTCGAGCCAATGTTTAGATGATACATTTACTTTGTAACTAGGAATAGTTCTATGCAATAGGAAAATAATTTGTTATTGTTATAGCCAAGAAAATATTAGATAAGTTATGACTATGGGACAGTGGGGCAGCATAGAATTGTAAAAGCGAGGGTTGCGGGTTCAATTACAGTTCAATTACACGTAAAAGGCATGAAGGCTCCCGAATGTAAAGGTTGATGATAGTGGATGAAGCAAAAGGAGTATGCAGAGACCGTAGCCTTTGGCGTTCTGTTCTGTCTAGTTAAGTAAAAAGTTCGAGAATAGAGCGTGAAATATATATCATTTTAAAAATAAAATAAGAAATTAACATCCCATAACATTAGCAGATAGATTAGTATAGTATTTTTAAGTAAATTATATCTCTAATTTAATTTTGTTTACATAATTATGTGTCAGTGTTTGTAATAAAAATACACCAGTGTTAAAGAAATATTTCTACGAACAATATAAGTGGACTAATTATTTTTATTTTTATTAACATTAATTATTTTTATTTAATTTTATTAATACATTTGGAAAATTTATATAAACTTTTTTATTTTTTTGGCAAGACGACGAAAAGAACCACGGATTAGAGTTTCGCTTTGAATTTTATACATTGTGTAAAATATTATTCTTTTCTTTCTATTAAATAATGCTTTAATACATGTTAAAAAGTTTATGGCGGATACTAAAAGTGTGTGGGTGGCAATTTATAAAAATAAAAAATATGTTTAGGCGCTGAATGGCTTCGTTAGTTATTCAATATCTTATTTCAATCTCAATATTTTTTTATTAATCTTTTATTAAAAAGCCTCACCATTAAGGCTTTTTTTGAGTGTACAGCTCCTACACCAGGGAAGTCCACAGGTCCACAAACTCGAGTTTTGCACCGGCGAGGCGTGAAGTTTATGTGAGGTCGAAATTCGACTGCACCACATAGTACATTTTTTTCTCCCGTATTCTTAACATCACGCTGTCCGTCACACATTACATACTAAATCTATACTCATAAACCTAAGTAATTGAATATATCAGATAAACGTCATAATAGTTCCATAGAGAGTAAAGGGCGCTTCGCTCCGAGAGTTCTCGAGTGAAGGGTATGTTTCATAATAGCGCCTTAATAATCTATGAAGTCAAGAGGACATCGTGTTTTGTGATTTTGATAGATGTATTTGTGTTTAAATATTTATTGCGATTACTTGGAGGCGATTGGAGTTTGAGTGTTTATGTTTGAATTTGTTGAGTGTTTTTTTAGGTGACATTATGATAATGATTACTTTATAGCTTCACACTCTATCCCTACGGAACCTAGAGCTAAGGCATTCCGTTTTCGATTTTCCGAACATTTTTGAGACAATATGCGTTGAATGGTTTCACTTGGCACTTTGTCTGGTTACCCAGCATAGAAATTGATCCCACAATTGTCACATTTACAAAGAAACTCTGTGCTTTTGATCCGCCACGGCTTCAAAAAAATGAAATATTTAGTTAATACTTCTATTAAAAGCGAGCAATTTCGTTTGCGTGGACTACAAAACGTAAAATTCTGTATTTCCTATTCTATTAGGAATTTCGGAAAATCTACTCTTAGTGCTCCTCTATACCTACTCCCGAAGGGAGTCATGATGCCAAATAACAGTTCTCTACGTTGTTGCATAGCTTCGGCTGTGCACTGTTTGTCAATCACTCAGTGAAGAAATAATCTGTAGATTTGTATGAATACGGAAATGGATTTTTTAGACAATATAGGAACATATTTGTCCTTAATGCTTTGAAATAATAATGAGTTGAATGTAAGAAAATGGTGAGATGGCTTAAATAAATAAATTCTGAGTATTTATAAAAAAAGGACGAAAAGATCATCATGCCAGTATTGATAAATAAAACATTGATATTAACTCATAGTAACAATAATTAACAAAGGCTGGTTGAAGCAGAAATCAAAGAAAAACTGTTACGTTACTAATAAGTTTTATACGCAAGTTATATTTAAGATTTGCGTGAGATCTGGCCGACACGGTAGGTAGGTAGGTTGCCGTTACTGATTATTCTCTAAGATCTCTCTAAACATAAAATGTCCTAACGACTGTAAATGTATACTATATTATTATCTATTATGATTTTTCTTTATTGTACCTGGCAAGAGATACAGGATTACCTGACGAGAAATATCAGCATATTTTATAATAAGGACACTAAATATAGTTATTTTCTTTGTTACTAAATTATGAAGAAACCGGACTCATTTTCCTCCGGTTGCAGTCATGGGGTTGTCTAAGGATAAAATAATAAACCTGACGGCTTATAAAAAGCCGGATGACATCAAGTAAACGAGTAAATACCAGATAAGTATCTTGTTAGAGACAAAGGAAGTTGCCAACAAAAGCGGGCCGTATCGTTGTTTTTCACCCTGAAAAGAGCGCAAAGGCTCTGGTGCGAGATAAGGTATGAGAGTAAAGCGTTTACATATTAATAATGATTATGGGAATATATTTGAGTAAGTTACTACTCTTAAAATGTTATAGATAAATAAACAAAATATGTTTAATTAACGAAATAGTGAGTCGTGTCGCAGCGGCGTGCCCTCTGACTATAAACGTAACGGTTGTGGGTTGGATTTCCACTCAGGTATTTAATTATTTTTAATGCCTCATTTTGGTCTGTCAAAGTGCAGCTTTGAATTCTGCCACTTAACATGCCATTTCTTATCTGGGTCTGGATACAGCGGGGAGCTAAAAGGAATAAAACAATGTATTATATCTATAGACCAGGTTGTATATGTATAATGTGAAAAAATGTTTATTTATGATATATTTGTTGACTTTCAACAATAACTTGGACAATAATAAAAATAAAAATGAAAAATGACATATGTAAGATGCAATAAATTAACACATCTATAAAGGTTTATAACCTAACCTAACCGAATTTAAAATCGACTTAAACCAAACCAGATATAATTTAATTAACTACTTCCATCATTAACTACGAAGTTAAAAAATAATAATATAATAAGACTTAATAAAAACGCTTTAACGTGTAACTTACAGCGCAAAGTCCCAAAGTCTTCACAGTGTACACAGGTCTCAAGTCCACAATAGGTGGCGCTGTCAGTGCCAGTTGCTCTTTACAACTTTAAACAATAATACCTTCTAACTGCAGGCTTAATTGAACTTCTATCTCCTCGAATGGAAACAATCGAATTATTGCGTGCCTTATACTATTTAAATCGTGGAATGTTTTAGTATTTCAAGAATAATAGTCTGGAAGGGTTCCGAATTTGTATAGTGTCCTGTTGAGATTGTATAAGAATATACAAGTACCCGTCGCAGCGACGACTATTTATGTGATCGTTATGTATTTAAATTTTAAAACTGTCCAACTTTTAGTGTGATGGTTATAGGTTCTATCCCTACTCTGGAGAATGATTATACTTATTATTTTCATTTATAAGCTCAATAGACAAAATATGGCATTGAATTCCGCCGCTCAACCCACAATGCCTCGGAAATTGGGAGGAAAGTCGGGAACGGTGTGTTTTAATACTTAGTATTAAAACCTGCCTGCCAACCAGCCTGCTGGGCGGGAAAAATGTGAACTTCTGTCAAAATATTTTCTTGGTATGTTATCCTTATATACAAATTTCTAAATGAGCGGAGTCTTAGACACATTTAATGTAAGTAAATATTTGAACAATTTAAATATGACTTATTAAGAAAACGTATAAGAATTTATACGTAGCGGGATGTGAACCCGCGGCTCCGTGGAAACCGTCCGCTCTGACCAACTAAGCCATAAGTTCTCATCGAGCTACGTCCAAATTCTTATACGTTTGTTATAACTTATTTATATTGCATCTCGGTAGGGAATTTTTATAAATTTTCGCTACCCAAAGATAATTACTTAGAATTATTCTGGCAAGAGAGAATACTACTATTTATATATTTTTTACATTTGTAAAGTGTAATTTCATACTTAGGAAAGTAAAATACTTATTAAGAAAACGTAGAATAATTCGTATAAAATTCGGGATCCTCATGATTCCCTGATGGACATATATGAAGAGACTGAGGAGAGTGGACGATGCAATAAAGGTTTACAGAAACTCGCCAACGACAATATACATAAAGTATATATATAAAGTAAAAAAAAAACAAAATCTATAAAATGAAAAATATTTTCAAAAATCTTCATATATTGCTTCTAAAATATTTTTTTCACCTACAGTAACATCTACTTTTAAAACAAGATAACTTGGCTAGCTTCGTTCAATTAAGATAATACAATATTTATGAGGTTTAAAGATGTATTCCAATTCGAGGGTCCTCTCGTAACCCCAACCACCTTTACCACTTTGCCACAAGACTAAAACAATTGAATATGTTGAATATTTTATTTACGCCTTCGTGGCATAGTGGCGTTAGCAAAAGCTTCATTTGATGTTTTCATGGTGGGTTGGAATCCTACCAGCTAATGCTAATAAAATATTTTAGAATGGACTTTGTCCTTTCGTATTATATGTTATGTTGTAGGGAAGGAGAGAGAATCTAAAATTAAAACATTCCATTTACTAGGTCTCAACTAATTTTGGAGACATTTAAGAGTAAAGTCAGTTAAGTCATATATGTCACAAGTGTGTGACTGTAAGCGTGACTTGTTGTGGGTTTGATTTTCACTCTAGGAAATGAAATATCTCATATTTTCATCTCTCTGGCGTCAGAGAGCCAAAAGATATTTACTTTAACTAATACCTGAAATAAAATTAGATTGCCTAAGAATTGCGTCAAATTAGTAATGATTTTCTAATCTTTCTAAGCTTTATGCTTTACACCGTATAGTAGTAGAATAGGATTTTCTCCGAATTCAAGACGTTTTGGGGTTTCTTGTAGTTTCACCTACACATAGCAATTTGGAAATCTAGTTTTAAGACACTCCATTCTTGCTGAGAATTTTCTTCAACACTTTCCGCCAATTTCATTTAAATACTGCGCCACAATGACCTCAACGATGACTTTGTCATCCACGTCATGCCTTTTACTTTTATATTAAAGATTAAATTTGATAAGGAAACGAAATATAAAAGTTAAAATCATACTCGTTTTACAGTGTATCTTTTGTTTCTATTTTTGTAAATAGCTCATATAATAGCAAGATCTATACTTTTAACTAAAACTATCATTGGGCATTAAAAAATCCACAACAACACTCGTAGATTCCCACTAAAAGACCAAAAAGGACTGAAAAACTATATTTGTATTGTAAAATAGAAAAAACCGACAGTTCTATGTTCGGCCGTACCAACTTGCTAATATCAATCGGACGACAGCTGAAAAACAACAGTAAATGATAGCAAAGCGAAAATAACTAATGAATTTCCTTAGTCATTCCCTACATTTTGCTAAACAACTTCAAACTGAGGCGAGTTAGGCTAGATATGTATGAGGAAAAGTACAAGTAAACTTTCATATAGTAAAAACGCTGATGTATTCCAGTATTCCAGAGTAAATACCCGTATTTACGTTAATTATTATTAATGTATTACATTAATTAGTATAATTTACATTAATTATTTTTTTGTCATACTTTAAATTGTTGTTAAAACGTAGTTTGGTTTAATTGTCACTCGAAGAAATCTAAATAAATATTGGGGACAAAACCCACAACCAGTCGCGTTTTCAGTCACACTTTCAGTGCCCCTGCACCACGACTTTTTGACTTCAAGATCAAATTTTAAAGCATTTCAAATCCTGTTCTACTAAAATGTTCAAACGCAATCAAAAACAAAACTCAATAAACTGTGTCCCATAATGAGTATGCAGAAACGTGTGAGACAGTGGAATTGTAAACTTTGTGTAATTTCTATTTCGTGATTGGAACTCTGGGAGGACACCTGAGCCTCTCTCTCTCTGTCAGCCGGTGACAAATATCCCCTCTTTTTGCTTACATTTAATATGTATGACTTTAAAAGCTTTATGGCAACGACACTTTTCGTTGTTATGCTTTCGCCTTTTATTACACTTGCTTTACTTTACTAATGAAACCAACTAGCGATGTTGTCGCGAACTTCGTGGGAACTTCAGTGTTTATTGATATCTTACTTGGAGTTATGGAGTTAGTTTTTTATATAGCTTCACGCATAAGCGTAGCAAGGTAGGGAGTTGAGGAACTCGATGCCATAATCTGTTTTATTAACAGAGCGAGAAAATGAAAACATTTCCTTTCACCGAATTGAACTCACAATCGCCACGGTTTCAGTCAGGCGCTCTGCTGCAGCGTCACGGTGGTCTCTATAATAAGGCATACATTTTAAAAGGTTTTTTTTTAATAGAAAGTCTAGTTGAGCATATTGAAAGT
>FASU01043577.1:489-11682 GCA_001486225.1 Heliconius pardalinus sergestus
AACCCACAACCGTCGCGTTACACGGCCTCAATTTTTTAATAATTTTAAGACAATGTATAATATATATTTAAAAATAAATAAAACATGTAATAGATTTCATAGATTAGCTTTGTCATTTTGTTCACAATTGTCAGTCAGTTAAGACACATTACATAGTTATTTCAACATTTATTAATTATAAAGATAGATTATTAAACATAAGAAAAAAGATTATACTTTTGTAATTTTCCAGTGGAATCAGGGTGTGGTCTTCTTATTTTTTCCTGACCTTCACTTAGTAAAAGGACTGTTGGTAACTGACGACTGGTTGGTCCATCTTGTATTCTGTATTTTGCTGCTGCTTCGGGATATCTGGAATTAGAAGTAGATTAAAACAACTTCTTACATTATCTTTAACTAATTATATTCAAATATTCTTTATTTGAATAATAAATACAAATATACCGAAAAAAAGTATTCTTTAATTGTATAAACTTTTCAAAGCATTTTTGAAGTATCGAATAAACATAGAATTAACACTGGCTGAGGAGGTATTTCTGTTAAGATAAGCCGGCAACAACCTCAACAGTTCTTATTTACAATCTCAATGTTACAATTTAACAAATACATAGACTGGCAGCTATCCTACATGATATTCAATTGATACTGATTCCATACATTTTTAACCAATTAATAATTCTTAACAGTCAAATAATAGGCTTTATTTGTAAGTATTGCATTAACAGTTGAATTGAATTTCTATAATGGTGTGCTTAGAATACATTTAACAATTATATAATGTGTTTAAATTTTAAATATTTTCAGTACCTCACTTTGGCAGATAACATGCAGCATAGGGTCACGCTAATCAACATTTTCAACATTTAAGGAGTCTTATTTCTAGCCTATTTTCTAAGGAGTCTTGTGTCTAGGCATAAGGAGTCTTATGAGACTTATATCTACCCAAGAGTTTTAGAAAATGAATAAACCACAAACCTGCCCACATCCAATTTGCCGAACTTCAAATTATCAAGGTTATAATTTGCTGATAGTTCCGCAAACACTGGTGCAAAGTTAACACATGCTGGATGCCATGCAGCATACAAACAGACTATCCAAGTTGTATTCTTATTATGTTTCAGTTCTTCATCAAGAATTTGTGGACCTCGGAAATAGGTTATTAGTTCAGGACCAGTGTAGGTTGGCTCAGGGAGGAGGAGTGAAAGTAGTACTAGTAAAGCACCATAGGGTAGACCATATCTAAAAAATAAAATGATTATTTCAATACAAAATAAAAGATTTTTTTAGCTCCACTCTGTATCTTGCATATAACACTTTGTATCCACAGTTTGGAATAGCCAAACCTGAGTTGGATTCTACCACTGTACCACAATACTTTTTAAATATTACAAAGTTCATAAAATTTATCATAAATAAACAAAATTATTAAAATATCAATATTAATAAAAAAATATAATTACTAACCTTATATCAGCATACAACCAAAGTATCAAATTAGCTATTTTCGTATAAACAAAAGAAGACGACAAATAATTAACCATCGTAACACTGCCCGCCTTCCTCGTCCTCAACATAACTACAATAATTAGGAAGAATAATATTTCCGTTTCTCTACTATCCAATTCACAGTCGGACTCGGGAAACAAAAATTTACAAATAAAATGAGTTCTTTTTGACGTTACGTACGAAATACTTAGTAAAATATTAACCCAATAATATGGCTTTAATAATTGACGTAAATCTTTATGGAACGACATATTGTTCAGTTAAAATTTGTATTTATAATGCGATCTGTAAGTGCTACGGAGGGACCGAAATGGACCTCCCTCCTCCTTGAATTAGTAATTTGTCAAATTGACAGATAGTCAGTGTTACCAAATTTCTAAGGCTTTACATTTTTTTAGCTTCACGCCAGTAGTATATGTTCCTTGCTTCACGCTGTATCGCGCATTTATATGGCATTAACACAATAAACGAAGAATTCTTGACGCATTGCATGTTGAGTGGCGGAACCCAACGACGAGCTTTGCCTCTTTACCAGAGCGAGAAAATGAGAATATTAAAGATTTTATTTTAAAACGCGGCGGTGATTTCCGCCACTCAATTCCGCAATGCCTCAAGAAGAGTGACTTAACACTAAGGTTCCACGTTACCCTCTGCCTACCCTAAAAAAGAATAACAGATAATCTAAATATTTTCATATCCTAAAAAACCTCATTATTATTTCCATATTCCAGTCGAATTTCAATTATCAAGTAAATTGGACGGGTATTGGGTAAATTTATTTTTATTACCGCGCTTTGGTAAGAAAGTACGGCGTTCAGTTTCGTCAACTAAAACACGGCGTCTCGAAAACAGGCAGAAAGGTGAAGATATACATATTCAACCAGACCAATTATTATAACAAACATAACAGTTAAAAGATGTTGACGCTGACGCTGTACAGCATATGAGTGTTGATGCACAACTCTTGTGGGTTCAATTGTCACTCAGGATTTAATTTCATTTCTCAACACTAGGCATTAAAACAAAATCAATATTAATATTTTTTATTCAATATATAATCTTTCTGATAACTATTTAACAATAATGTTTCTTAGGTTATTGTCCTATTAGAACTATTAAGGAAATAAATGCCCTATTAATTAAATACATTCGCTCAACAATGACAATGAGTTGTCAATGTTAAAAACTGATATTGTTCAATAGTTTTATACTTTTTAATTATTTAATGTGTATAAAATGGAAAAAAATATTTCGGCTATCAATAAGAGCCAAAATACACATAATCTATGTCAATTCACATTTTTATTTTAGTAACACTGCACTTCCAAAAAAAATTACTAAGTACAAATATCATACAGCTTTCATATGATACTCTTTGTTCTCCTTTTTTATTTTGACAACAACATGATTTTCATTATTATGAACTTTGTCCATATGTTTCTTTAATTCATGATTCCTCACAAAACTCGCCAGACATTCCGAACAATGGATACGGGAACCTTTATTATGTCTTCGCTTGGCATGCTCCGTTCTACGTGATGAAGATATAAACTTTTCTCCACAATCTGGGCATTCGTATGGTCTTTCACCTGTGTGCCGTCTCCTGTGGTACACCGCCGCCATTTTGGACACTAACTTGGCACCACAGATATCACATTCAAAATTCCTCACTCTCGTATGGACTACTGAGTGTTCAGCCAAACGGGCTGGCGTATAAAACCTTTTTCCACACCACTGACACTGATGAGGTCGTATATCCATGTGAATCCATAGTATATGATTTTTTAATTGCGGACGCGAATGGTAGGTCTTGCCACAATAATCACAAGTGAAAGTTGCCGGGTCACGGATATTAGAACGTCTGTTTCTTGGTATTGTCTTCAAATCTGGTTTAGCGTCAGGTTCACACTTGGACCTGTGCGCTCTGTAACAGCCACGATTCGTAAACTGTGCTCCACAGGATCTACATGTACGCACTGTGTGCATTTGTGTGTGCACATCGAAAGACGCACTCCTCTGGAATGTTCTGCCACAATCTGCGCACGTCATGACACCGGGCCCATGATTTTTTTTGGCATGACGCTTTCTGTCCACGTCTGTTTTAAAAAGCAATGGACATTCTGAGCAAATAAACATTTCGGTTTTGTGTATTTTCCGTAGATGCTCTTTCATTTCTTGCCCTCGTGTTAACATGGCGCCACAGAGCCAACAAGCTTCCTTCTGTCCACTGTTCCGTAAATGCATATTTAGGTAATATGGACTAAGGAAGCTCTTGCCACAATCTGTGCAGCTGCACGCTGGTCCTGTCCTAGGATGCCTAGGTTTCCGTTCCACTAATAAATTCTTTCGTTTCACAATTCTATTTGTTAAATGTTCTAACAAATCCTTTGCATTCCCTTCAAAATGATTGACAGTTCGCAGCAACAGGTTTTCTCTAACGATTGCATATAGGGATTTTTGGGAAGTATTCAGAGTTGGAAGAGTATGAAGGGAGTCTATACAATTAGACCACAATCGCTGTGATTTCGTTACAAAAATTCGGAATTCCGAAGCAGACACGGCTACCCTAGTGCAGGACACGCACAGGCCTCGTGGAAACAATTGATCCTCTTGCACCTGTAACAAAATTGCAAAAATATCGTAAGCTATTATAGCAACTTCATAAAATCTGGTTATAGCTGACCAATCAAGTTTTTTAAAATATAATTCGGAGTATTTTCTGTTAAAAAAAATCATTTTTATTCAAAAATATTGTTTTATTTACATTGCCATTTCATAACACGATGAAATGTTATTATGTAGGTACAAAAAATTAAAACAAATTTAAAAATGATGTATACTATATTAAGAAAATAAATAACATTAATGTTTCTAGTTCGGTTTCTTTGCATTAGTATAATTTAACCAACTAAGCAATCAAAAAAACCGTAATTTTGATGTTTAAAAAAGTCTTTTGATTTTTCGTTTATTTTATTTCTTTACATAAAAGGAATTACAGTTAATTCTACGTATATGGCATAAAAAATGAATTTTTTTTAGAAATTGATATATTTTGAAGAGAAATTATTTAAAATACATGAAATACTTGTTGCTAACTCAAGTAATTAATATATTTTTAGAGACTAACCCTTTTAAACCCATAATTACATCAGCAGTTAACACACATTTATTAAGAGAACGAAAATAAATAATAATTTGCAACTAGTACCCACCTTATCAATAACCACAAATTATACCAAATTCATTTACAAGAACATTTACATGATGGGCAGTCCTCCAGTGCTTCTTCAACTCCGAAGGTCTAACAAATCTTGCGTCACACTCATCACAGCCAAGATTTTTCCGTCTATGCTTCCTCTTTATATGATCCAACCTTCTGGAAGCCGATAGAAACCTGTCCCCACATTCCTGACATTCATATGGTTTCTCCCCAGAATGGATCCTCTGATGCATTTGAAAGCCGTGGACTGTTCTCATCTTGGCGCCACAGAAGCACTGATATATTTTTCTTTCAGTCTTGTGAACTAATTCGTGAGATTTGTGGTGGGTCTTCGAAGAACTTCGTTTCCCACAAATTTGGCAAATGTATGGTAAAACATTTAAATGTTTCTGGACTATGTGTACTCTTAAAGACGGTTTTTTAGTATATTTGCTCCCGCAGTCGTTACATTCGTAAATATATTGATTCGTACATTTGGAACCTTGACAATTGTTCCTATGGTGTAAGTAACATTTTCTGTTTTCAAAACTGCTGTTGCACAATGAACAGTTAAAAAGGGTATGTGTGTACATATGAGCTCTAAGGGATCGATCATTTTTGAAGCCGTTCCTACAGGTATTGCACTGTAAGCTGCTATCTGCATGCAATATCTGTTTATGGCGATCCAAAAGAAGTCTATCATCAAATAATTTATAGCAAATATCACAAAATTGGACCATAAGCTGGTGAGACCTCTCCAAATGTACTGGTAATTTTTCTTTCAACACAACCTTCCCGCACAATGTGCAAGCGCGTACCGAAGAATTTAGCAAATGTCGATTCAAGAAATAGGGTAATTCAAATTGTTTACCGCAATCCTTGCACTTGTACTTGTTTTCACTCTTTTTGGAACATTTCTTTTTATATTTCGCACGAATTTTATGCTTAGCACCAGACACAAAATTCAGTCTTTTGATAGCATCTTCTCGAGACTGACTAACAGCCACATAATCATTAAAGACAGTTCCATTACACGTTATATAAAAGGTCTTATCTTGTTTAGTTGGATTTTCTGGTATCATCAGGGCCTCGGTAATTTTAGTCCAATGGTTGTGCGACTCATGGCATAGGTGTCTGAACTGCCATGCCGATATGGCGTTATTAGCGCACGCGCAGCACAACGCCGCGGGAAAGTCGGTTTCGTCCACCACCTGAAACCACGTGACCAATCAGCCTTCATGTCTTCTTCATTTTGTCTTATCAGCTAGAAATTGGTTGTATGTAAATCCATTGCCGAATTGTATTAGGAATGCTTTAAGTTATAAACGAGACCTTTTTTAAAAGATAAACATTTTGTATCTAAATAATACAACAAAAAGTTTTGTATACCAAGTTTTTATTCACAACTTGATTGTCTGACGCGACATATAAAAAAATGTATTTCATAATTCAGTCATTGAGAAAACCAAAAATATGTTTTTATATTATTTGAGAAAAATATATTAAGTCCCTTCAATTTACATGGTTACATTTGAAAAAAAAATTACATCGAAAGGAACTATGTATATCTTAATAACTAAATAGGCAATGACTCTTAAATTAAATACTTAGAAACACATAAATGTTTAATATAGCGAGACTCGAACCCGTGTCTGTTATTCACCACCCAAGGACTCTGACCACTAAGCCATTCTCATCGAGTTACATTAAAATTCTTATATGACTGCTTACAACCTATTAATGTTGTTAGCATCTCTTTAGGAAGATTTTTAGTAATTACCAATACTAATAAACTTTTATTATCATTTGTCAAAAGAATGTGCTGTTTATTAAATATTTTAACATTTTTAAAGATTTATGCCACACTTAAGAAAAATATTTTTTTAAAACATTTTAACGTAACAGAATTAGACCTGCGCTTCTTGTTTACCGTCCAAGAACTCTGATCACTATGCCATACATTAATTTCAAGCTACATTTACTACACAATTTCTTCTTCTTTTTTTTCACTGCACACATTTAAAACAATTTTCCCCGGTTTCCTAATAATCGATTTTACATTTTGATGTTTCCGACTATGATGATTCAGTCCACGGGATGAACTGAACTTCTCACGGCATACAGTACATTCAAACTGCGGAGTTTGATCCTGGTCATCATTGTGGACTGACCTCAGGTGTCTTTTCAGTCGATATGGCAACCTGAACTTGGCTGGACAGAGGTGACACTGCTGCTTTAGAATTATATCTTTTGTTTTGTGAACTTTCCGTATATGTTCTGATCGTCTTGAAGATGCTGAGAATGTTTCCCCACATTGCTTACATTCGTAGGGTCTCTCTCCAGTATGTAAACGTATATGTTGATTGTATCCCAACTTAGTTTTTAATATTATGCCACATTGTTCACAAGTGAAGGTACAATCAGGCTTATGCTGTTTCATATGTTCTGACATATGAGCTGATGCTAACAGCTTTCCACAGTAAATGCAGGGACGGTGGGTATTCCTCATGTGGACTATCTGTATATGTGCACATATGAATTTCTTTCTGGCAAATGTTTTTCCACAATAATCACATATACACTCTTTGCACGTAGCTCCTCGAAGCCCTACATTGATTTTACGATTGTTTTTTGCATTATTAATTTCTATAGTAACATTCTTTTTTTTTTTCATAACTTTTTTCTTACTGTATAATTCACAACAGTTCTTTGTATGATGCATATAGCAGGAATGGTTACGGAATAGTTTATCACAGCTTGGACAGTTTTTAGATACATGTATCGAAACATGAGCATGGTAAGCATTAAGCGACTGAAAACTACGTCCGCAATCACCACAGAAGGCCCGACCATACTTATGAGTTGTCTCCACATGATGTATATATTGATTATAAGAACGGAATACTGCTGTACATTTCTTACAACTAAATGGTTTTTCCTTATGTTTCTTAATTAAATGGTTTAGCAAACTATTATGAGATACGATAGCGCCGCATACGTAACATGCTCGTTGCAAATCTGGAGATTCTTTCAAATGTAAACTAAATTTAATTGGACTCGAGAAACTTTTATCACAATTTGGACATTTATATATACTGTCCTTTTTAGGTTCTGGACACTTGGATAAGTATTTAGTTAATCGAAGAGCTGCAGTAGTATGGTTGTACGATTTGTTCATATCATTAATGGCAATCATTTTATTTTTGTCAATTATAGCAAAAACGGTTTTATTGTCTGTGCATTGGGTAGGCAGGTCATGGAGAAGAGCTATAGTGGTATCCCATTGCTGAGCTGCTGCTTGACATAATAATTTGAACTCAGCAGCATTTGTAGCTGATCTGGAGCACTCAGGACAGACTCCCTCGGGTAAGTCCCCTTCCATCACCATCTGGAACGACCGCTCGAGTCAAATGGCCACAAATTTTAATTTTCTTTTCAGATATATCTTAGGAATTTTGTTTAGCTTGAGATAGTTTTGTTATGATACAAAAATTTCGGTGTTTTAATATATTTGTACAGTAGTTGTGTTTTTCTTAAAGTTTTAACAAATACTTTTAAAAGTAAAAAAAGGTCTTGTTAAATTAAGCTGGAGGATTAATAGGAAAAATTCGGTATTTTAAAATATTTGTACAGCAGTTTTTTTTTTATATTTTACATATTTTAAAGGTAAGAAATGTTTTTTAAAATAATTGTCGTAGTTTCTAAGGAGATTAAAGTAGGTGTCGCTAGTTACAATTTGCATATTACTTGTCCCCGAAAATATTATAATTATAGGGATAACATTAAATTTAAATTAATATAGATAAAACCCATTATAATAACATATGAATATTAATATTTAAAGAAACTTTAAAAAATATGTAATTTTATAAGGCAAGGCCGCCATTTTGCCAAACAGCATAGCGTTCCGTTAATCGCAGAACAATTAAACTATAAATAAAACAAAATAAATAACAATTTTACCTTTATTCCAGTTATTGTTTCCAATATTTCCGATAAAGTAACCGCTTTATCACCATCCATCATCACTGTATCGCTTAAGTAGACTTGTCCCTCCGTTGTATCACCTAAACATATTCGGCATTTATTTACGCCGTCTCCGCGCACTATGTGCGAAACTAGAGCCTTTACATCGACTTGTCGGGTCATTTTAAATCTACTTTATTAATTTAATATATAACTGATTAGTATTTTCTTATTCAATTCGCACATGCGGTCGGTAAAGAAATTATTAAAACAATATTGGAACATATGTCAAATATGTAAACTTAAATGTCAAATATGAAATTTTGACTTTGGTCACCAGATGTCAAATCAAAGCCAAGTTGTTTTTTTTTATTATGTTATAAATTTTATCGATATTGTGTGTCAATTGAAATTGATGTAGTATAAAACTGTTAATTTCTGTGATACGTTATTTTTATTTGAAGTAATCTTGTTGAATATAAGAATCAGGTCTAATTTAAAATAGTAAAATTTTAGAACAACTCAGTCAGTAACGAATAATACAGAAAGAACATTATAATTTTTTAATTCAGCTTCACGCACTATCCTGCATGTAGTAGAGTAGGCAGAGGGAACCTATCGTTAAGACACTTTGTAGCGACCTATTGTTTATATAATAATCGATGCTTGCCTTTCGTTACGTCCATTTGTTTTCTTAAATATTTCTTCATTTTATTGTAATTATCGCTGTTTGATATGTATTGTTGTGTTATATAAGTAGGAAATAAAGATAAAAGAATGGATTAATTAACAATATTAATGACTACGTTGAACTCGCAAGAGTACACTGCATATTGGTATTCCCACCAATCAATCGGGTGGAAAGGACTAAGCAAGCGGAAAAAGGAAAAATTTAAGTGTACTCGCTCAGTTCTAAGGAGCAGGGCCAAGTAATTACAAAATACAAAAGTATTTTTTCGTTGAAATGTAAACCTATTTTATTCAAAAAGGAGTCCGTTCCATCCATTACAAAATACAAACTGTTACTTATAAAATATAATGTCCAAATTACTATATACTATTATTACATTTTTTATACGTTTGTTTAATTGATAAATAATCGCTTAATCGGAAAGCTTAATGGTAATTAAACTATACATTAAACTTTCCGACCATAGACAAATTTGAAAAGTCATTTGATTTTCTTATCTTATTTAGTCTGTTCTTTTGTTTTGGTTTCAAAATACTAGAAATAAGAAGATAGTCAAGATGGTAATTTAATTCTATATTTCACAAACAATCTAAGTATAATTTATCGTTTAAGTGCTTTTAATTAATAGCATATATGGTGAAGAATATAACTGAAGATATATTTTAGTATTTACAAGTGTACTTTTTAGTGAAATTTTGTTTGTAAATATAGGTTAAATCTTGAAAAGTTTCAGTATTTATTTACATTTTATATTAGTTTTAGGCTCCTTTATAAAAAATACATAAGAAAAGACTTGTTTAGATATTCATTTCATAAGTATATTTTACATATTAACGTGAAAGTCTTATTTAAATACGATGAGTAATCCCTCCGTGAAAGGTTTGATTTTTATACTTATGTAGCATTTTTATGATATAAATTACATTCAGTGCATTATTTACACTATAGTACGCTTAATAAATATCAATTTATTGTTTTATTACTTAAATTTAACTCATATTTTGGTATTTGGAAATCAGGTGTTAACGTCAAGTAAACACATAAGTAATTTTGTTAAATCTGTGACATACCAGCTTTATTTTTTTTACCATTAAGGTAAAAAATACTAATTTGTATCGGCTGTAACCTGCAAAACGCAGGGGCCAGCTAGCCACTAGTCAGTAGTGGCCGTCTCCTACTTCCTGCCAAATTAATCAATACTTTAAATATAGTGTTGAATGGCCGGACTCAACACCTCGTATTGTTTTGTTACACTGGAGTGAAGAATTGAGTATATTCTATTCGCGGAGAAGAGAATCAATCCCCTCATTTTTTGCCAAGATGGTTTCAGTTTATATAGTATTTTAACTAATAAAAATACACATTTTAAATGATAATTCAAGTTAAATTTATTAATATATATATTTTTAATTTGGCAGCAACCTCAAATCTTAGTGCTAAAAGAGGGTACAGACCAGTCACAGGGCAAGCCTCAGCTAGTTTCCAATATCAATGCCTGTCAACTTGTGGTAGATGCTGTGAGTATTTTTAAATGGTTTTTTTATATATATTTTTATAATGAATTATATAAAATAAAGTGTAAAATATGTGTCACAAAATCCTTCCACTTTGGTGCCAAAGTTACACAATGCGAATTTAAGTGTCAGTCCACATTACCTGCCTTACCCAATTTAATTTCACAAGTAGTGTAGTGGGTGCTTTATATTTAGAAAAATAGTTGTATTTAAAAATAATTAGTAGTAATGGTGCTAAAAAGTTATTTTTTCAAACAAAATAAATAATAAAATTATCGTCTTAAAATAAAACGTCATTTGTAAAGTATAACATAGGC
>FASU01043649.1:0-15093 GCA_001486225.1 Heliconius pardalinus sergestus
AAAACACACGAAGGAAATTGACCGGTAAAAAAGATAATATACACAATTATAGAATACATGTAACAAGTGTTGTTTCCGAATTTTTTATTTAACCGCAGTTTTGATTGTTGAAAATATGTCTGTTACTTGCAAAACGCCAACGTAACCGATCACACATTAATTTTTAGGGTTCCGTACCTCGACAGGGAAAAACGAAACACTTAGGTATAGAATGACTTTGTTGTCGGTCGTCCGGATATCAAGCTTAAATATCAAATACTCATAATAAAAATATTTTTAATAATTTTAAAGTTACTACCCCTTTCCTCATGATCAATGCTGAAATTGGTACGGAACCCTCGGTATACGAGTCCGACTAGCATTTGATCGGTTTTTTTACAGAATATCGTCGCTTTAAAAGAGTCTGGTAGATTTTTTTATTAATAAATGCAATTCATTGAGACACGAAAAATATTCTTTATTCTTTACTTTTATTTCTGGCTTTTCTTCACATAGAATAACATATTAAGAAATATGACCTACATGGTTTGGCATAATATTTGTATATTTCTAAGGAAATTAATTCCTTAATAATAGGCCTTTAAATAAATAAATATCTAAATTCTCTAAATATCTATCATCTAAATATCTATCATCTAAATATCTATCTGAATTTATAAATATTTTTTAACTGTTATTATATGCTAATATTTATTTTACAGAAAAAAGAAAAACAAAATTTGTTTTGTTATTATCTTTTTTAGCCACTTTTCTATTTAACCGACGACATGATATCAATGTAATGTACAGAATTGTCTCAATTTTACTCGAATTTCATTACTATACGTAATATTTTTTTATTTTGATTTATTTTTCGCATGGTAAGACTTATTTGTGTATTAAATGTAAGCCTTTTAAGTATAAAACTGCAGTAGATTTTAGATTTAGCATTTTGTCGCTAAGATCCAAATATGTCAGTTTTTTTAATTCAAACATGCAAGCCATACACTTGCCATATTATTGTTTTCATTTTTCTATTATCTAAAATTGTATATGTCTATCATCCAATTGTAAATAAATTTGTCATCTTTTAAATTTATAAAAAGTTAAATTTTTGTAGCCAAAATATGTTTAAGAAAAAGAAATAATGAATACATAGTATTATTAAAAGTAATAAATCGACGAAGCAAATTCAAATATCTAATTAATAATTATTGAAAAACGGAATAATTAATTGTAATTAGTGGGGAACAGAGTGTCCTAACACTAGGTCATAGGGATACAGCACGAAGCTGTTTTTTTTAAAACAATATATAGTTTTTTCTATTATTTGTTGCTGTAATTGGTAACTTGCAGGTTGTAAGGTATTTGATTCAACAACAACAAGCTGTCAGACAACAAACTCTAAAACATGGAAATAACTCAACTTTTGTTGCTTTAGCTTGGTTTTCATACGATATTACTTACTATGTAGCATTACTTCTACTTTTAAAAATAATAAGATTAAGTCATTGAATAAAAAACAAAACTTGGTAAACGCTGATGCTTTCTTGTCTAGAACATAATTTCCTCAAATGTCAGTGAACCTCAAAGTAGCAACAATATTATTAATATTTGTTTCTATTAGTATTTGATAAAAAGTTGTTGATTTTGCTTCAGTCTCACGACAATGCCACAAAATCATACTTCCCAGACTTTATATCAAGTTTACTATGTATTTGAAATATATCGTGTGTTTAAAAAAAAATCTATTTCTTCTTGAACTGAAGATAGACTGTCTCAGACAAATAAAAAGTATTTATTGTATTAACATTTTTTTTAAGAAAGTTATCCTACTTTACAAGGCATTTTATTTTATAATTGTATTCTTCTTTCTGTATGTATTTTTTTTATTTACTATAAAGGTTGATCTAAATTTTTTAACTATTTACTTTACTCAAGAATTTATTTAGTTTGATTAAAAGTATAATATTAAAAGTAGTACATGCATTTTTTTAAAATTATATAGTCTTTTTATTTCTTATTGGAAATATATATATTTTGTGAATACATTTATCATATT
Source organism: Heliconius pardalinus sergestus (assembly GCA_001486225.1). Taxonomy (NCBI): domain Eukaryota; kingdom Metazoa; phylum Arthropoda; class Insecta; order Lepidoptera; family Nymphalidae; genus Heliconius; species Heliconius pardalinus. Next base: position 2,042 of record FASU01043649.1, read on the forward strand.
CATATTAGTTTTAAAAATTTTGTTACTGGGACCATTTTACATATGGTTATTGATTGATGTTGTTCAATTTAACCATTTGTTTGCCCATAAGGCTGTAAATTATGTCTGCCATATTTTTTATTAACAAATGTTGAAAAAAGTTCTTCTAAATAAACTGTTTTACAATCAGCATTTTCTACTTTAATTAATAAATCCTGTGTTTTACTGCTAACTTTATTTAAATTAAAATATTAACATAATACAGTGTAAAGATTAATGATCTTTTTCCCAATTTTCACGCTCCAACCTTTCCTTCTTAACTTGTTCTACAATTGGAGAGAGATACAGCTTATCTTCTTCATATTTAGTCCACTCTTCTTTAGGAAGGATGATTTTCTGGAGAGAAAGTTGCATGGCACGGACTAATCTGAAGTTACGTTCATCTATTACATGGTCAGGAAGTCTGCGTAGAGCTTCTTGTACATCAGCATCTTCATACAAACAGTCATCACGTTGAAGACCTAACAAATGTTAACAAAAAACAATTGTAGTTATTTATTTACACATTTATATATAACAGTTAAATTTTTATGCATTGTTTTCCCACTTTAATTAACTATAAATTTAAGTATATCGAAATAGGAGCAAAATGTGTCGCAAATTATAGTATACATACCATATTTATTAAATCCAGATAGGTTATATGCCCATTTTTTGAGATTACCTGAAAATCAATCAAGTTACATAATAAGATAAGTGCTACAGAAAAGTATTAATATTCGCTCTTTAAGAGTAACTTACTGCGGAGAACAGCAGTAGTTCTTAAGGCCATTTTGCTTAGTTAATTTAGTGTTCCGATATACAGCTGTTTGAGGGCCTGTTTCAATTAGAATTAAACAACAGTAGGCTTAAACCTTATTCCCGATTTGCCAAATGACAATTGAGTATTGACATAAGTTTAATACAGATAAATAATAAAGTTTCTACACAGATAAGTAAGGATTTTTAACGTTACCAATTCATATTTAAATTAACGTTAATTACCGTTATAATTTGATAGCGATATAATTTAATTCCATATAGATACCTAAGTATCGTTATAATATGGTAGCGAACTTAACGGAATAACGTTATAATAAGGTTAATTATGCGTTAAATCTTAACATTAAATTTAGTGTTACTTCGAAAGTGGCGGTATAAATCATCATTTTATTTCGTTACATTTATGCGACGTTGCCGTTATATTTTATTTTGCTACGATTGCTATTTTGTTAAAAACAAAGATGAGGAGTACGTATTATGGGCTATACTATAATAAGACAAAAAAGTGTAATTCTACAAAAAATATTTTTAAAAAGTAATTTACGATAATATTGAAAATAGTAACCGAATTACAGTATAATGTGGCGGCTTAACTAAAATAGAAAATTAGTTTCATGGCGCAACGGCAAAAGGGGGTGACTGTAACGCGATGGTTGTTGGTTCGATCCCCGCTCGAGGAAGTGAAATATTTTTTTGTTTATCTTTCCATTTCTTCGCTCTGGTGCCGAGGCATAGCCACTCAAGCCACTCAAAACGCAATCCCTCCAGAATTCGCCAGAAAGTGGGCAACGCGAATCTAAAAGAAAAAGAAACAAAGAAAGTTTCACAAAATATTTTTTATAATGATAATAATTTTATTAAAACTTAAATGGGTATTTAACTTTTAAAAAAATAAATGCTTAACGATTTTAAAACCAACGATGTACCTATATTGAAAGAAATTATGAAAGTAATTAATTCGGAATGAGACTACTTTTTCGAAAAACTTCAAGAGATTACTATGCTCAATGCTGGTAACTTTAAATTGTCAACATCTACAACTACAACTATCGCTTTCGCTTATCGCTATGCTAAGTCGAGTATGTGATTGTGAAGTGTAAAATGTAAATACTATTTTGTTTTTAGTTTTTAGGTTATAACTTTATAACATATACATAAGTAGTCTAGGTATAAATTAAAGTAATTATTTGTACATAGTTGTCTTATTAGGTAGACATAAATGTTCTAATTGTAAACAATGCTATCAGCAGTCTAGAAATTTGTATTATAGATCATATAACGTACACACGTTTTAATCACGATGTGATGAGAGATAAATCTCAACTTGGCGACGAATGATAATGGTATGTTGCTCGTGCCTGCTTCGTGTCCCTTATCAATTTATTTGCTCGTCTTCGAGTGAACTTCGAATGCCCTCGCTCTTAGTTCCTTGGCCCGCTTATCACCATCCGCATGAATATAATGAGACGACGAAAGACAATTGTTTCAGAACTTGTTACGCGCTTGTACTCGATTGTACGCCTTAATAAAAGTATTGTTTTGTCAGTGAAATAATTATTTTACAAATATAATTGGTTCTAATTACCTAGCCTGTGTCCATTAACTTGTTTAGTGTATTTTTTTGTTAATCTTGCAACCAAGAAGAGGTATGCCAAGTGACTGTCGCGATTGTTTAGGAATTCGTTATCGAATTAACATCTTGCACCAAACCTGGAAGTGGCTGCACCAGACAATAGCCCTTCATGAATATCTAATCTCTCTGTCCTCTGCTGATACTGATGCTTGTTGCACAAAGTACTAGTGTTATTGAACTTTAAAATTAAGTGTTTTTTGTGACTTTTTAAGAACAATTATTCAAAGAAATTTTGAATCAAGGCATTGATCTGCCAAGCCTTTATAAAAAAAAAGTGTTATTTGCAAATATATATCATAAAATGGCGCAGACAATAATGCGGAAGATTGCTTTAAGCAACATGTTTGTAATGGTTGGATTAACAAGGAGGACAAGTTCACGAAGTTTAAGTACAGCTAAAAATCTTATTGAGAAGAATGTTAAAAAGGACTTGCCGATTGAGGAAGACATTACAAAATCTGTATTCATGTCACAGTCAACAGATATTTATACCAATTTGGCATTAGAGGATTGGATGTACCGTAACATGGACTTTAGTAACCATCATGTAATGATGGTTTGGAGAAATGAGCCATGTGTAGTAATTGGTAGACACCAAAATCCCTGGCTTGAGGCAAATGTACCATTTTTAGGAGAAAGAGAAATAGCACTTGCACGCAGAAACAGTGGAGGTGGCACTGTATATCATGACAGAGGCAACTTAAACATTACTTTCTTCTCACCAAGAGAAAGATATAATAGAAAGTACAACTTAGAACTAATTACAAGAGGATTATATAGAGGTTTTGGAATAAAATCTTTTATTAATGAACGTGATGATATTATTGTACGGGATAAATATAAGGTATGTATTATAAGCCACTGCCTATACAGCCACACTATATTTAAAAGTTTATTACTTATTATAATATAAGTTTTAAATTTATATAAATATAATGAGTATGACATATTTAAATTTTTATTGATATATAATTTATTTTTCATTAATTTATCAGGTATCTGGAACGGCAGCTAAATTAGGACGCTTGTCCGCTTATCATCACTGCACACTTCTAGTCAATGCCAATAAGGCAGATCTCAGTAAAGCTCTTGCCAAGAGAGAGGTGAGTTAAAAAATTACAACATTATGCTTTATTTTCATATAATACTCATAATTTGCCCTTTTTACATAACTAGGCTGATATTGTTAAGGTACAATTAATTAATTAATAGTTTTAAAAATTCAAAAGACTTGCATTTTAACAAAGTTAATTATTTAAACAAAGTTGTTGATCATGTAGTTAATTGAATTGTGAATTATTAATCAAGTCAAAGATCATGAAATTACACATGACTCACATTATTGTCTTTCAACAGATTGTATTTAACAAAATGCACATTATACATTGTTACACACAGAGTACTTACTTGTAATATTAAACAATTATAATTAATATAAAATGCATTTAGCATCTGTCACTAATAATTATCATAGTTTTTACCTAACCTTATGTTGAACTAACATTAACCTACCCTTTCCTTCCATTCATTTATGTTAAGAACAATTTAATTCTATATAGCATGGCATACAGACAAAGGCGACGGCATCCACCCCTTCGCCTGTTGTAAACCTGGCCGACCTGGACAATAAGGTTACTGTGGAAAGTTTACAAACAGCTGTTGGCTATGAGTATCTCAGGACAGCTGCTTTGCATTTAGAAGATGGTGGCGAAAGACAGATCTCAAAACAAAGAGGCTTTCAATTCATAAACCCCACTGAGCAATGGTTCCCAGGTGTGTATAAGTACATCATTTGTTCAACTTATATTTTAATAACATTATGTACTTAATATAGCACTGTTAAATATTTTGATTGAAGGGTATATCTATCCACTCTATACAATTCCAGAATTTGGCGGAAAGTTGGGAACAAAATGTCTTAGCACAAAGTTCTCACTATGTGTGCGAGATACAGTGTGAAGCTGATTTATTTTTAAGATTTATGCTTTCTCTACTTGCTCATTTTAAAATAAAAATGTATATCGATATTTTTCAATAAAATGCTATATTTAATTTTCTTTATATTAAATTGAAATAGGAATTGACATGTCCTACATTTATATAAAAATTGTAGACAAGCTGTTTTTAAATAAAACAAATCAACGATCGAAATATTTCAATTTAATGATTACTAAACATATTAATTATGTTTAAGTAAAATTCTATATTTTTCTATACCTTCAACAGGTCTCTCAGAAATAAAGAATGAATTAGTGACATGGGACTGGTCTTTTGGTCGCACTCCATTATTCACTGTAAGCCGAAGCTTCCCAGTGCCGGCGGAGCTATTAGCTCCTTCCAAAATCTATTCAGCCACTCAAGAACTTGTTATAAACATGTCAGTGGAGAAGGGCCTAATTGAAGATGTCACACTAAATATCCCTCCAGGTTTAGTTGAATCCGGATTTCATGGAGAAGCTTCTGTTATAACTCATTTAAAAGGAAAGAGGTTTACATCGGAAGCGCTTACAGCGCTTGAGGACGCATTGCTCACACGTCACTCCAGTGGGGACGACAGAAAGTTAGACGAAAAAGAACAGTTTGTTACTAAATGTTTTGAGCAAGTCGTTAATACTGTCTAGTCTGTTTATCGAACGATAATGAATGATTATTATAACGTAAGACATATTTTTGTAAACAATTAAATTATATGATATAAATATTTTGTATAAATAAGTGATAATCTAGGACATTTATTGAAATATTGTTAGTTTATTGGTATAATAATAAAAATGGTGCTAAATGTTAGATAAAGCATAAATATTATGTGGCTCTTTTTGGTTACATCTTGTTGTTCAATTTTATCTACTAAAGTATTAATTGTTAATATTACTGGTACAAAGTTTAATATTACACACTTATGCTTTTTATGATTATAGTAATCTTAATATTACTTTTGGATTTTTTTGCGTTTTCTAACTGTTACTACATTTTTATTTAAATACTAACAGGCAGTTAACAAGTTATTTTATGATTTTTGTTCGTGTTTTTTTAATGTAGTCCTTTATATAATTTTCTGACACTTCATTTATTGTTGTACAGATTCATCTGCATTGTATGTTGAGAAACAAATAAAAATGCTATCAACAACGATTAATGAAAAACATAAACATTATTTAGCGTTTTAATTACCATATTTTAATTATCTGTACAACATGACGTGTGTGTCTATTTCCCGCGATTTGGACGGTGCGCCGAACGCTACAAGAATGCATCATATCATTTGTTTTAATTAAATTTTAATTTCGTTACCGAATTAATTTATCCATATCTATAATTTTACTAATTAAACATATTACGTAGCATATTTTTTGTAACGCTTTTATGCTTAAAACTTATTTTATTTAGAATTTTAGACCAATTCATAATTCACACTCGTTTTGTTTCCTATCTACCCTGAACGGGTCATTTCCGTAGGAAATGGGCATAAGGCACACTTAGATTAATGTAAATTTTTGTGTTAGCTTTTTATGATTAGGTAATTTGAAGCTTGTAATCCATTTATAATTTTGACATTAGACTAAATATTGTTAAACGTAAGATGAAGTAACGAACTTTCCCTCAATGTATTTTATGAAAATGTGAAATAAATATTATTTATAATATAATTTATTCTTTTTTTTTTCAAACGTCTCCCATTAATTTGTTTGAATGTAATATTGTGAACTTAAAGTCAAGAGAAATGATAATAGATGTGTTCAATTAAAATTAGCCTTACATAACAAACGTTAGTTGATCGACGCTTCAAGGGGAAGGCTAAATCTATCCACACAATGTGCATTGATTACGAAGAATCACCTAATCATTGCACCATGTAAAGTAACAAATCAAGGCAACTCGTGACGTCACACAAGTATAGGATTAATAAAAATATGCGCGTTTGTCCTCGCACAATAAAAACTTGCTTGGAGCTTGCTCTTCCTCTCGCTTTCTGTATAGCCGGGTGGTGGTCGTTGGCCGCCGCCAGAACAGCCAGTCTGCGTTCGTTTTCAGTGCGTGCGCACCGTCCGCCATATTGTATAATTGCAAGTTGCCATGACAACCGCGTATATGAAATAAGCGCGGGAGTTTTTTAAATAATAGTGGTGTGATTTTATATATTCAAGCTTTTGCTGCTCTTGTAAGTATAAAGTATATCATGACCTTTTAAATAATTATTTTAAATATAATATTTTTTTCGTATTATATTCTGAAGATAATATATTTCATAAAATTCAAATTTTTAAAAAGCTATTACGATTCGAACGATAGTTTGAGGCATTAAAGAATGACGATTTTATTGCTTATGAAAGAAATATCTGTATTGACATAAAAGAGGAATTGATTATTGTTTATTAGATACTTCTGCATGGAAAGGAGGAATTCTACGTTTCTTATTAGTATTTATTTTGACCACAAAAATATATACATTAAATAATTATAGGAACGCGAACGCGTTGAAGTCTTTTGCGTGGTGCTTCCGAAATTTAGTTTAAAATTTAGGTGCAATACCAGAAATAAAAACTATTTGAGCACCATAATTTTCTTTTACATATATAAATTAATTTCTTTTTCATTTCTTTGCTAACAATTAGTAGTGTAATTTTACACTACTAATTGTTAGCATATTCTTAAATTTTATTTACAAATTTCATTTACAATTTTTTTTATATTTACACAAAAATTGTTGCTAAATAGCCACATTTCAATCAAAAATTATGTGCGAACAAGTTCAATTTTAAATATATATTTTTAAGTTTAAGTAATAAGGGTTGTCTTTATGTTACAAAGCTTTCATTAATTAGAATGAATCATATCACTTCATTTCATATGAAATGAAATTTAATGAATATGTAAAGATAAAAAATGAGGTTATTTACCATTTAATTTGTGTACAGTACTGAGTGGCGTAAGCCAACGTCTAAATTAATATCTAATGGTCGAGGCCCCCGGGAAATAACATAATCCCATGAAAACTATAAATGAGACAAACAGATCCAAGTTATTAAATAATAATTAACACTTATTTTCTTTGATAAAAGAATGGTGAGTTAAATGATAATGCTGAATTAATTTGTTTTATAATTATCTTATTGTTTGTTTTATAAACTCTGAAGACTTTTTGCGCTATAAATATTGATGTGAATAATTTATTACGACTAAAATATTTTCAATTGAATTATTCCGCCTAGAAATCACATGTCCGGTGCATACCATACCTAATTATCAAATCACGCTACCTACCTGAAGAAATATCGACTGTTTCGTATTATATTACCGATTACGTTTCAGCCACGCTTGTCTGAACCCACTTACCTAAAATAATCGTCGACAGGAACAATTACTCCTCTCGCTGAAGCGTTTATGTAATGTTTTTTATTAATATTTCAATTTTATCTTGCTTACGTTATTTTTTAGATTTTACATATAAATAACACTTTAAAAATGGTAGAAAATTAAATTTCAAATTTTCATTGTTTAATATTAAAATTCAAAACACGTTCGTTCATAACGTTTTATTTATATTTTTTATTTGAATTCTTTTAGTTTCGATATTTCTATTGATGTCGAAGAACAACAATATTTTATACAATAAAAGCAGGAAGCTCATGATGTAAAGGTTATATAAATATTTTATCTTGGTAAATCTTGTTACACCGGCGTAGTTGCTTGCAATATGTATTTACTTTAGTCTTCTTTTGTACTGTTGTTGAATAAAAAGTATGAGGCTAAATCAAGCGTGTTATATAAGGTTATCTTATTCAGCCAAACCTGTTCCACAGTATTAGCTATTTTATTAAAAAATACGAGGTAAAACGTTTTGTTTGTGAAGAAGTGCCTCAACAAACATTCTTGTTTTTATAGAGATGTGAATATCAAATAAATGTGAAAATTATATACAGTTTAATATAATCTGATATGTATTTGCATGTTAATGAGCATTTGATATAATATTTATTCATTTATAATTTACATATTACTTGTTTTATCTTCTATACTAGTACATTCATAAAGCCTTAAAAACAAAGAAATTCGTAAAAAAACCTTAAAAAAATAATTGGAATACATAAGAATTACCTTACTAAAGTAAGTAGGTATACCCACTATAATATAATTGGTAGTGTAAGAGGTTACATTAGAGGGTAGATGTAGAGCTTTATTGCTTCCACCGGATGACAAGTAGATCGGTGCTGATAAATGCTAAGTTAGAATTTAACAAAATATTATAAATTTTGAAATAACATTTGAAACTATTTCAAAAAAATATTTAAAAAAAAACATTTTAATTCGTAAATAATTTGTTGTTGTTTAAGCACAATTCATTGTTTCATAAAGATACACGTAATTTTTTATTTATCTAGTTATATGGAATAAGGACGTACACACAGGGACAAACGAAAAAAAAAACATTACAATTTTTATATAGGTATCAATATCATACAAGGAAATTAGGCCAGTATGCAACAATAAATGGTAATATCCGCTTGGCATTCATAACATCATAAAATGAATCATTTCAAAAATACAACCAATATTAAGAAAGCGTTAAATATAAAAAAGTGCGATGTTTTGTTAAAATCAAAGAACTTTGTTAGTCTCAATCAATCTCCGATCTTAGCTTCCTGATCGATTGCATTCGGTGTTCAGAGGCATAACTCAACGCCTAATTTTGTTTTATTAGAACGAAGGCTGGGGAAATGTATGTTCATTCCCCGAGTGGAGATTGGAACCACAAAACTTGTCAGATGCTATCCCAATGTGCCACGATGGCCTAAAATATGTGGCTAATAAACACATTTTTATTAATGATGCATGCAATAAATTGATCATTATTTTTAAATATTGTGATAATTATTTCAAATTTTCTAAATTTGCTAATTTTCCATGTAACTGCGTCGATTAACAACATCCTGTACTGAACTTCAATCAATTGTTTGTAACGTTATATTTTTATTTCATCTACAGAACGATTTAATTTTTTGATATTTAAATTTTTGTGTTTATGAAGCATTTATTTTATTTATTTTTCCTTTGATGATTTGCAGTAGGGTTACTAGTTGGGTCCCATTTAAATTTTACAGAGAGAAGATTTCATTGGTTGAAGAATGGACTATTATAGATCTCAACTACCGTGTGTAATTTTCGTAAATTCAGATGAAGTTATTTTATTATAAAAAGCATAGATATATAGAAAAGTTTCAGCTTCTATTTATTAATTATAACTACATTTTTAACCATGAAAATTTAAGTACATTGTTTTAAATTCGATGCACCTCTTTTATTGATCGACACAGCTATTTGATAAATGTTATGGCAAATCTATTCTATTATTGTTTACGATGTTTTTTTGGCAAAAACTAATAAATAATAATTCTTAATAAAATAAATCAGCTAAATATGTGCAAAGGTAAAGAGTTTCTTTATTAACATGTACATGTTAAAAAAAGAGAACTATGTCTATTTAAAAATGTTTTCGACACCTTTTTAAATAGACATACACGTAGAGTTCATATATTTATAAAAATATAATTTTAAATTTTTAAGTTTGTAAATAACTTTTAAAATCATTCTGCCTACAGCTCAAGCATTGTCATATGAAGCTAGTAATAAATTTATCAGAATTATCGTAACTCGCTGAAACTTTTACTAGCACACCTGTCTTCAATAGTATTCAATTGCATCATGTGGCGAAAATGTCAACCTTATGATTGAATGAAGAAACCTTTTGACTGGTTCTATATTACGCCTAAATTGCAAACTCTCCTTCGAAAAACGTAGGAATTTAACAATGAACGTGTAATGTAATATTTATTGTTTGTACATGTATATTTTTTATCCTCAGGATGTAACTTTCCAGGTTCCATTTGCCCTACTATGCGTAGGGACCTCGTGATACGACACTCTGTTCCCCATTAAGACAATTCCGTTCTTCACTTTCTGTCAAATTCTTAAGGCATTGCGGGTAGAGTGCTAGATCTCAGCTAAAGGTACCAAAGCAAAGAAATGAAAACATAAAATATTTTTTATTTTCGCGAGGGGGAATCGAACCCTCATCCGTTGCGTTTACAGTCCCACGCTCGTGCCCATGCATCATGCCTTTACTTACCTACATAAATTTATAAATTTATGAATTATTAACTGAAGTATGTATATTAAATTATTGACATGAATGTATAGAGAATAAAGTGAGAGCTGAGAATATATTGTATAATTTTTTTCAGGTAAGAGGAGTCAAAACAATTAAAATGGAGAAACAAAAAATAGTTTTTACGGTAAGAGATAGTTTTAAGTTTTATGATATTAATAAAATTATATATTTTTCATGAATTAAAAAGGGAAAATCACAATTAATGACGAATAGTAAGTAGTAGTAGGTGGGCTATGATAAAAACTTTGTGTTAATAGTTACAAATCGATTTAGGCTGGTTTTGTCGCGTGGGTGACGGCTGGCCCGTGGTGCGAGGTGCGCGGCGCCAGCCCCCGGGTCGCATTGAACCATTGACACGAATTCGACATTATCGCACGGCCACATTTGTCATCGAAATACTTACTGTCGATATATGATCGATCGAATTCTCAATAACTAAACTTACGAGTGATAAGAAAATAAAAAAAATATTTGGACAGGACCACCTTGACAGACTTGGGAACATAATATCATATATACACTTTAAATGGTAAGGCCTCGCAAAATTTGGCCATATCCTAAAAATATTAAAACTTATAACCCAAATAACTACAAAATTCTAGACATAGTCATGATGGTGGATTGCAGGACTGTCTGCACATATTATAATTTATGGACTCTTCGATCCTTATATATAATATCTAGTATACTTAATAATTAGGTTAATAAATTCTTATGTATTTTTCTATTATATTTTGAAAACCTATCAGTATACTAAAAACATGATATACATAGGTCATACGATAAATACAATAATGAACGTAAAAATGGTGCTCTTGAGATTGGAAATATTGCGTATTTTCTTTGTATATTTTATCATTATTTGAAGTTGGCATTTATTATTCGACAGATTGATAGGAGCTATAAAAAAGTATTAATAGTACTTTTCTTTAAGAATATTTAATATAAAAAAAATTCACGCTTATTAATTGTTGTATTATGTTTATGTCATGCACACTTTTACTTTCAAATAAATACATACTATACCTACATATCAAGTTTGTAAAGCAACAATAGTAAATATTTCATGTTTTTATATTTATTTTATTACATTTTATTAAGTAGAGAGAGTATTTTTAATCAAGTAATACTTGCTATTCTTATAAATTTCATTAGAAAATTAAATAATTTAAAATAAATACTCGGTAAACGTTGTAAAGTAAGCAAATGTAACTACTTATATTATTAAAAAGCAGCTTTTTTTCGTAGGTTAGGTATGTTAGGTTTACGGAACCTAACTTTTATTATTAAACATAAAATTATATACAGTTAATTATATTTTCTTTACAGCCCCAGTACACGTTCACAAATATTAAAATTATTGTAGATCAAAATATTTATGTTAAAATTTAATTAATACATGATTTAAATAGGAAATAACGTGTTATTTTTTATTTGCTCGGTACTAGTTGCTTTGAATACGAGTCAAAGATCACTAGTAATTACTCATACATAATTATGTTACAGTTTATCGAGGTATTTCTAAATATTACTACAAATATTCATTGTGGTTACCTTTGAACATTACATATATTAAACAAAAATTGCACAAGCGTGTGTTGTTTGCCGCAATACTTTTCAGCAAACTGCTACTGAGGTCGGGCTGATTAGCGGTATAGCGGTATTATTATGTTAGTACAATCTCAAATAATAAATCACCTTTTACTCAATAATGAGGATGATTTCGTTATATTACTTTTAACTATATATATTATTGATTTTTTTATAACATTTTTTTTTGTTTATATAATTTAATGAGTTTGATGTAATGAGCAAAGTATTTTATATTAGTTCACTTGTCGTTCTTTTGTTATTTTCAATGTCATCAATCTTGTGTAAAGAGAAAGTATTATCTATATTTCAAAATATTTTAATTTATTTTAGTTTATACCTAAAAAAATTAAAATTTATGTAGTATTTAGGTTCTCTATGTGTGTGTGCCCACACCAACTCTGAAAATTGCAGTTGACAACGTGAAGAAGAAAAGTAAAAAGTAAAGAGATAAATTATCTTGACATTAGTAAATTGTAAACAAAATGAGCACGCTTACAGAACGTGTGTTATATAAAATTTTGTTTTTTACATGCAATGTTGAGCGATTGTATAAATACTTTTTTTTATCTATATTTGAAAAACTTTTATTACATTGTGTAATTATGATGTAATTCTCATTAGGTAGACACGTGTAAACAACACGGGTAGGTATAACTGAAATCCTAATTTATTTTAATTAAAATAAATTAAAAATTAAATTAGTCTCACGTTGCAAACCGCATATGGCAGGGTCGGTAAAGGAAACTTAGTGTTAAGACACTCCGTTCCCCATTTTCCACTGAATTTTTCGGGGCTTTACATGTTGAATCGCGGAATTCATCGCCGGACTTTTGCCTTAATGCTAGAGCGAAGAAATGA
>FASU01043843.1:0-16517 GCA_001486225.1 Heliconius pardalinus sergestus
TTTTTTTTAATGTTACTTTTCTACTCGAAATCGAGTAAATAACCCCCTCTATAAATAATAGACAGTCGGCAGTCGGCTTGAGATCAGCTGTCATACAATTAATTATAATATATAATCTGTTAATATTAAATAATTTTGATACAAATATTTAACGCGAAGATGAATGTTTTGTGTAAATAAAATTATGAAATAAATATTTAATATTACAATATAAGTTATAAGATTATATATTTTTTTATTATTTTTCATTAATGCCATACCCGAGTATGGCATCAAAGAAAAATGGCCATGAAATAAATAAGTACCAAACATTTCGTGAAATATTTAGAGTTTTAAATGAAATACTTGTTATATGCATGCAAAACGTTTTAAATTATTTTTGGAAAAGAACCACTTGTTTTTTTTATTTTAAGTTTTGGTTATTTTAAAAATCTCAAGAAATATATATTTTTTTCGATAAAATAGTAGAAATCATACGATCCTTAACAACCTAAATGAAATAAAGATAACTATTTGAACTTAAGTACGTAAAAATAGGAAATATCTTTATTTAAGAAACATGTTTCATATTTTAACCAGAGACAACTTAAAAAAATATAAATACTTAACTAATTTTAAAATATTCAATATAATAAACACGAAAATAATCAAGATTCATTAAAATAACATAAATATAGTATAAAATTTAATTAATATGTAATTCTATAAACTATAAATACATTCCAGAACGAAAATACCGATAGTGCTGCACCAAGCGATAAATTTGAGAAACAATTTAATATCGGGCGTGATCGGCTCCACTCGGTCCAGTCACGCCTAGACTCGTTCGAAAAGCGAAACCGAAGTCATTCCATGGCTACGTACGAAGACTGATGCTCTTGTCGTAGGACTCTGTTTAAACGGGCTTCATACATCTAAACCGACATATATATACTAAATAACAAGTTATTTTAATAGAATGTGAAACATTAAAACTTTTGTGGTGACAGTGATTAAGTTAATTAACAGTGATTGGTACAAAGAAATATTGTGAAGTAGTGTAAGTGTTACTTGCCACCTGGAGGATACTAAGGATTGTAACCAATAAGAGATTTTCATTAACCAAGGTAAGTTTATTTAGGTAATATAGCGTAACACGTTAAAAAGTTAATAGCGTTTATAGAAATGGCTTCCGTCTATCGAATCGCGTGCGCGGTAATGGCTGACATTCTTTTCTCCGTTCTCCAGTGATAGACAACTTTTTCTGTAATTGTTTTAATATGGTTGCATAAACTGTTTGTAATCAATTATGGAAGATGTATTAGTATTTTGATGTCGTTCAAATTGCGTAGGAGTTAGATTGGTCGAGTGGGTGGTGGCAACTGCAATCAACAAGAACGACCGGTCGCGGTCGTGTTATAGCGCTAAGACTCCGGGTTATCGAATCACTATATCAAACGTCTTGCATACTGTTGACTCGAGTAAAATAATTGTTTATGCATAGCAGTCACAAAATCAAATGATTATTCTGATTTACAATTATAAAAATGTAGGTTAAATATCATACTTGTTGATATGTGTCTCTTTTATTAGATAGGTCTAAAAAGTAAAAGAGTGGCATAGATCGGATCGATAGAGCTCCGCCGGGCTTTAAAACGTGATGTTTGTTGTTACAGGTCTCCCAGAGCCTCCGCCGCGGTCGCCGCACTATGAAAGTGCGCCATACTTGCATATAAACGAGTAGAACATAAAAATATCGAAGCCCGTCCTCTCATATTCCGTCATGGCTATTCTGTAAGTATACTCGATGTTGTCGATGTATTCAGTTGTTTAGTATATTATTTATTTTCCTTTTATTTATCGTTACGCTACCACGTTCACTCCCTCGTAAGAACAGCATGCCAATTTGTATGATTTTATTTGTTACTCCTTTTATAATGGTGAGGCTTTCGTCGGCGTGTGATTTGACAGTGCAGTGGCCGCGTCGGGGCCGCCGGTGCCCGTTCATTCCTAGTACTAACCTATTTTTGTACGCGGCGATATAAAAACATCCGTTGCACAGGTTGATACATTCTTACATTTTTTATTTGCGCGATTGCAACACACTGTTACCGAGTGTCAACATACAGATGAAAAAACGTTGGGCGGCTCATGAAGCTAATCTAAAATAGGTTGGTACTTATCACCGAGGAAGACGGGTCACCGGGCGTCCCCGCTCGGCCTCCCGATCCCATCGCACTGTGTTGGAGCACCGCCCTCTGTGCACGGTGCGATAGGCTCGCGGCGAGGCTGCGGTGCTGAGCGCTGTGTCGCGTTCCAGATGGAGGGGTGGGTGTCTCCGCGGACGACAACGGTAGGCCACATGCGCCCGCGCCATGTGGCGCGCCCTGCTGGCCCTCGGGGCCGCGTGCGCCCTCCAGGACGTGGCATGCGCCTCCCAGGATGTGGTGTGCACCTTCTCCGACTCCACCGCGTCCACCTCCCTCTTCAACCACCTGGTGGTCGACCGCAACACGGGCCGCGTCTACATCGGCGCCGTCAATCGCATCTACCAGCTCTCTCCCGACCTCGAGGTGGCGCAGAAGATTGTCACGGGCCCCGTGAACGACTCCGCGCACTGCACGTTCGACTGCCCTCCCAACTTCGTTAAGAAGCCGACGGACAACATGAACAAGGCGCTCGTGATCGACTACGCCACGAGCCGCCTCATCACGTGCGGCTCCGTGCTGCAGGGGCTATGCTCTGTGCGCAACCTGAACAATATCTCGCACGACGTGCGCGAGGTGCGCGAGCCAGTCGTGGCGAATAACGCCAGCGCCTCCACTGTGGCCTTTATCGCACCGGGACCTCCTAACCCGCCGATGACGCAGGTCATGTACGTGGGGGTCACATTCACCGGGAATTCGCCTTATCGTTCAGAAGTGCCTACCGTCAGCAGCCGGTCCCTCGAAGACGATAGACTTTTCATGATAGCGCGGACGGCTGTCACCACTGGGACTCGAATGTTTGTGAATTCCTTATCTAGAGAACGTTATCCTATAAGTTACGTGTACGGCTTTAGTTCGGAAGGATTTAGCTATTTCTTAACGATACAGCTTCGAGGCGTTGGCTCCGATACGTATTACAGCAAATTGGTTCGAGTGTGTCACGATGACGAGAATTATTATTCTTATACTGAGATTCCTATGTCGTGTATGGGCGAGGGAGGCGGTAATTTTGGATATAATCTCGTTCAAGCGGCGTTCGTTGGCAAGGCCGGCTCTGTGTTAGCCGGTGAACTCGGCATAACCGCCCAACATGATGTACTCTTTGCAGCATTCAGTCAGAGCGAATCCATCAATACAAACACACCCTCAAACCTGTCAGCCCTATGCGTGTATTCACTTAAAGCGATTAGGCGCAAGTTTATGCAAAATATAAAAACTTGTTTCAGTGGAAATGGATCAAGAGGGTTAGATTTTATATCGCCATCACACGCTTGCATTGGAACGAAGTTGCAATCAATTAGCGAAGATTTTTGTGGGTTAGATGTGAATACTCCTTTAGGAGGTGAACAGCCAGTAGAAGCTGTACCAGTGGCTATGTTTAATAAAAGGCTGACCGCCGTGGCCGCGACCGCCACAGGTGACTACACCGTAGTCTTCGCCGGCACCGCTGAGGGTCATCTTAAGAAAATTGTTGTAGAAAGTGCTACTTCCGCTTTTGAATACGGAGACATTGTAGTCGATGAAAATTCTCCAGTGAATAAAGATTTATTCTTCGATACTCAATTAATGCATTTATACGTGATGACTGAAAAAAAAGTGTCTAAAGTTAAAGTTCAAGAGTGTAGCGTTTACAAATCATGTCTAACATGTCTCGGAGCCAAAGACCCGTATTGCGGTTGGTGTTCGCTAGAAAATAAGTGCAGTCTGCGATCCGATTGCCAGGACGCTGCTAAGGACCCGCTGTACTGGATATCCTACCGAAGTGGCCGTTGTACCACTATCACCCAAGTGACACCCAACCAGTTGCAACGAACTACTGCAAGGACTCTAGATTTAGTTATTGAAAATTTACCGACACTCAATGGACAATTTTTGTGTGCATTTACAGCTTTAGATCGTACGCTTATTACTAATGCAACGAGAAAACCATACGGCGTTAATTGTACTACACCGCGTACAGATACTCTCCCACCTATACCTGCTGGTCAGCATCACTTTACCGCTAAGTTATCTGTGCGAACTACACAGGGACCTGATTTTGTTGCCACTAATTTTACCTTTTTCGATTGTAATACGTACAGCTCGTGCACTCAGTGTGTCAGTTCGTCGTTCCCTTGCGATTGGTGCGTGGACGGTCACCGCTGTACTCACGACACAGCAGAAAATTGTCGAAACGATATCCTAGTGACAGGCGTGAGTAGGATAGGCCCCAGTTATCGCTCTGGACCCGGATTTTGTCCGACGATAAATTCCACATCCGACGGCACTAACGAAATTTTAGTACCATCCGGTGTGAAAAAAGCTATCAAAGTAAAAGTTCACATTATCGGTCAGTTCATAGTTCAGACGAGATTCGTGTGTCAGTTCAATATAGAAGGTCGCGTCACTCACGTCAATGCGCAACTTCTCGCCGATACGATTTATTGCGAAGCCGTAGAGTTCACGTATACATCCCGCGCTCCTAACATAACCGCCTCGTTCGCCGTTATATGGGGAGGATCCAAACCATTAGATAATCCGGATAATACTCACATTCTCATTTATCGTTGTAACGACATGGCTGATAATTGCGGTATTTGTTTAGCTTTGCCTGAAAAATTCGGTTGCGGTTGGTGCCAGGGCTCAGATCGATGTGAGGTTCAAGAGCAGTGTGATTCGCCTAGCGTTTGGCTAAATAGGACCCAAACCTGTCCTAATCCAGAAATTCACTCATTTAAACCCCAGTTAGGGCCTTGGGATGGCGGTACTAATATTACCATCGAAGGTATAAATTTAGGTAGAAATATATCCGATATTTATAACGGAGTTACTATCGCGGGAATAAAATGTCAACCTATTATTGAGTTATACGTAAAAACTAGGCGTATCGTTTGTACTGTCGACGGCCCGGGTGAAGAAGTGCCCCGGGATGGGCCGGTTGTTGTTCGTGTCGCAGATTATCGCGGAGAGTCAAAACATCATTATGCTTTCGTAAATCCGAAAATAAACTCAATTCAACCTAAGTATGGTCCTCAGTCGGGCGGCACTAAGTTACGTATCACCGGCGAATATCTAAATGCCGGAAGTAATATTCAAGCATTTATTGATGATTTACCATGCGCCATTTTATCTGTAACGCACGAGGAAGCGGTGTGTAGAACTAGTCACTCTTATCAGTTGAAAATGGGTACGTTGCGGATGCGTTTTGATAATGGAATGCGTACTTTAGAACGCGAGAAGTTCGAATATATCGAGGATCCCGTTGTAGTTTCCGTGGAATCTGGCCCACCATTAGCATCACAACGCAAACAGCCCAAGGGCATTCCGTCCGGAGGGATAAACATCAAAGTAATGGGCCGTAATTTCCATTCCATTCAGTTTCCACAAATATATGTGTATCACGATAACCGACCGTACATAGCCCCTTGTCATAGAGTCGACTTTCATATTCAAACCCATCTCATATGCGAATCTCCCGGGATCGAGAGTGCCGGCTTGAAACTAGATCCCGACAAGCCTTTAGAACTAGAATACGGGTTCAATATGGACGACGTACAAAGCGTTCAAAATCTCACCACTAAGACTGGTGACGCGTTCCTCCTTTACCCGGATCCCATTTATGATAGATTTGATGAAGATGTAAAGTATTATAAATCAGAATATTTGACAATTAACGGTCAAAATTTAGATAGGGCCAGTACCGAGTTAGATGTCGAGGTACATATAGGGGAAAGTTTGTGTAATGTAACTTCTCTCTCTAGGCATCAGTTAACGTGCAGGCCGCCGTCCCGCGACGAGCTGCCCGATGGAGTCGAAACTCCCGAGGTGGTCGTGAAGGTCGGACGCGCTCTTACTTATAAAATCGGTAAATTATCCTATTCGTCGCAAGCGGGCTTACAGGCGACGATAGGGAAACCAGTATTAATCGGTGTTGTAGCAAGTATAGTTGTGCTCATATTAATATTTATCGTGTTTCTAGTTATGTATAGACGAAAGTCAACTGAAAATATTAGAGTATTGAAGAATATGCAGGAGCAAATGGATATTTTAGAATTAAGGGTAGCTGCAGAATGCAAAGAGGCATTCGCGGAGCTTCAGACTGAGATGACTGACTTGACGGGAGACGTGACGGGCGGTATACCCTTCCTCGATTACCGTACGTACGCTATGAAAATATTGTTCCCTAATATCGACGATCATGTCGTCCTCCAGTGGGAACGCCCAGAGCTTATTAGAAAAGAAAAGGGTCTGAGAATGTTCGGACAGTTAATTATGAACAAAACATTCCTTCTATTATTTATTCGTACTTTAGAAAGCAATAGGTATTTTTCAATGCGCGATCGTGTTAATGTAGCTTCACTTATAATGGTAACTTTACAAAGTAAAATGGAGTATTGTACCGACGTTTTAAAGACGCTCCTAGCGGAGCTTATAGAAAAATGTATGGAGAGTAAGAGCCATCCTAAATTATTGCTTAGGCGTACTGAAAGTGTCGCCGAGAAAATGTTGAGCGCCTGGTTTACTTTCCTCTTATACAAATTCCTTCGCGAATGCGCCGGCGAGCCGCTTTACCTTTTGTTTAGGTCAATGAAAGGTCAAGTAGACAAAGGGCCCGTTGACGTTATAACCTCCGAGGCGCGATACTCTCTGAGCGAAGAGAAACTAATTAGGCAGTCGATCGATTTCAAAGCAATGACCGTGAGCGTGTCTATATCGCAGCAAACCATCTTCGTGAGCGGCTTAGAGGCTACGACGGAAAACGTGCAAGTAAAAGTTCTCGACTGTGATACGATTAGCCAAGTAAAAGAAAAATGTTTAGACGCCATTTACCGCGCCACGCCGTACTCGCAGCGGCCGAGTCGTGACGAATTAGACTTAGAGTGGCGCACGGGCGCTTGCGGCCGCTTGATCCTATACGACGAGGACAGCACCACTAAGTGCGAGGGCGAATGGCGCAAGCTCAACACCCTCAATCACTACCGCGTCCCCGACGGGGCTTGCTTGAGTTTAGTCGCGAAACAGAGCTCGGTTTATAACCTTTCCAACATGGAAAAGAACGATAAATCGCACACTTACGAGACTCTAAATAGGGGCAAATACGGCTCCGCTAGTCCGCCGGCGAGCCCGCTCAAGTACGAACACGGTGGTGGCTTTAAATATTGGCATCTCGTTAGGCACCACGATGGTGACGCTCATAAAGAAGGGGAACGCGGCAACAAAATGGTTTCCGAAATTTATCTTACGCGTCTTCTCGCCACTAAGGGCACGTTGCAAAAGTTTGTCGACGACTTATTCGAGACTATCTTCAGCACCGCACACCGCGGTTCCGCTTTACCTCTCGCGATTAAATATATGTTCGATTTCTTGGATGACCAGGCGATACAGCACGCTATATCCGACCCTGAAGTAGTTCATACGTGGAAAAGTAACTCCCTTCCCCTCCGCTTTTGGGTAAATCTAATTAAAAACCCTAACTTCGTGTTCGACGTGCATAAGTCGAACACCGTCGACTCCTGCCTGTCTGTTATAGCGCAGACCTTTATGGACTCGTGCTCCACCTCCGACCACATTCTCGGCAAAGACTCGCCCTCCTCTAAACTCCTGTACGCCAAAGACATCCCGGTGTACAAGGAGTGGGTAGAGCGGTACTACGCGGACATAAAGCTGATGTCGGCCATCTCTGACCAGGACATGAACGCGATGCTAGCGGAGGAGTCGCGGCTTCATACGAAGGAGTTCAATACGAACTGCGCGCTGAACGAGCTGTACTCGTACGCGGTGAAGTACAACGAGCAGCTGATGGTGACGCTCGAGGAGGACGAGTTCTCGCAGAAGCAGCGGCTCGCGTTCCGCCTCGAGCAGGTCCACGGCCTCATGGCGCACGACTACAATGTGTGAATGCGTGCCGCTTGTACGCCGCGTGTACATACTATGATACCTACTGCCCCCGCACATATCTATGCTGGCGACTATTGTATATATTAGATAGTGTACAGTCTTTAATATTGTAATTTTTGTATAATTTCAGCGGTCCGATGTCGTTTTTTAATTTTATATATGAACTTTGTATTGATTTTACACGACGAATCCGACCGGCCGCGGTCGCGCCGCAGTATGCATCGTAAACTAAATTGTGTATGTCTGTCTATGTGTGCTCGCGTACGAGTCGTTGTTACGTCGATCGGTGTAATGTGTGTCGCAATGAAGTCGCATGTGAGCCCGTCCGCGGCGCGCGACCTGCCGGCGCTCCGGCGCTGAGAGACGCGGGCGCGCGGCGCTGAGCGACGCGGGCGGGCGACTTTTTAAATTTGTACTCGCAGTCTACTTAATGAAATAACCGTCAGTGATCCGGTGAACGATTCCATTAATAAATATCGTCGAATGTACGCTTGTGTTTGATTTGTCGTCCGCGCAGCGCCATTGTCCGTCGACGAAAGCCCGCCTCGGCAGCTGTGCGCGGAGCGAGGGGAGCGCGGTGAGCGGCGAGCGTGACGCGTGACGCGTGCTGTTTTTCAGCCGGTACGTGAGAATCGCGGGCCGTACTGCTTTCGCGGTCGTCAACAACGTATACTGCATCCCCGCTTACGTGTTGTGGATGATGGCGCTGTGTGTCACGAGACCCTTGTACGCACCCTTGTATTGGAGGATCGAAGGCCTCATGTATCACTGGCTGCTCGCGATGGTGTCGCTGTGGTCCTGGACGGCCGGATATGACAGTAAGTACACCCTCTGCCTACCTCTGCCTACACTCGCCGATAACTGACGAGAGGAACCAACTTGTAATTTGTAATGAGGTGAACTTAAATATGAAACAACTAAAAATAATATTGAATTTTACACCAATCTAAACAAATTTGCCGTTTTTATCAAGCTTACAATAATCCAAAGAACTATCTTTTCGTATATATTTTTCTTACATTACATTCATACTAAATTGAAATTTGGAAAAGACAGATTTCTTAACTGACTATAAAATGTCATGCTCAGAATTTAAGAATGCTGTTAATTGATACTATGGTACCATTTACTGTCACCAGCATCTGTGTTTGTCTTATTGGTACTTTTTCACAAATTTTATAACTAAAGTAAAGAAATCTTTTATAGATTTCTAATTATTCTCAATATTTTTAACTATATAGTAATTTTTGGTTTTATTTAAATAACTGAGCATGTCATTTATTTTGCTTGAAGTACGTACATAAGTTAAGTTTTCCACTAAGTCTGACCTTGATCCAAGGTCAGAACTCAAGGAGTTAGTCACAATGTTTTTACAAATTTAAGTAACACATAGTATTAATATTAAAATGAGAAGGATACTTTGAAAAATAATAAATTAGAAAAAACTTTTAAAGAAATAAAAAAAATGTTAAGTATGAGGATCATTATAATTTCTGTTGCTAATTCTATAATATATACTGAATTTTAGAGGTAATTATAAATCATACATACGTACATTTTTCGTAGTGTAATAAACAAATAAATTTACTTAATATTAAATATTCATCAAATGAAATATAAAATTTGATTTTTAAATTATGATTTCTCAGTTGAATTGACTGGCTGAAGGAAATAATGGCGGGTTCGAATCTCGCTCACGGAGCTAATAAGAGCAGAATGATTTACTAGGTTCTCTCTTCCTAACTTGAAAAATATTACATTTACCACTCATTCAAAACTTCCCGGAACATTTGCACTCAGCTAATTCTGAATAAAATTAGAATTTGTGTTAATAAAGTGAAGACTATTAACATATTTAAAAGATGAAGATTTACCAATTTTATGAAACAAAACATTACTGAATAAATGAATTAACACTATTTCAATCGGACACAAAAAAATACTTATTATTATTATGACATCAATAAAATACAAACTAAATATGAACAAATACAAGCTAAAAATTGATAAGCTTCATGCTTTTTCCGTACCCTGCTAGGGTAGACAGAGTGTTAAGACACTCCATTTTTCCACGCCCTGCACAATTTTTGAGGCATTGTTAGGTTGTTGAATTCGGAAGTGCGAACCCACAACCGTCTCGTTTCTGCACATCAGAAGCTGTGTCGCTGCACCTCGACTAATTTTTTAAGTTAAGGCCAAATAACTAAAATTAAATTAAATCAAATCCCAATTCGAATCCCAGCCAAAAAAAATGATAATAAAAGACTTCCCCGTTTTTGTTAGAAAATTACGACTTTTGTCTCTAGATCATTGAGTACTAATATTTTAATATTATGGGAAGTAATTATGTAAAAACAAAATATATAATATAAGGAGAAAAATTAAAAGATACTGTCATTTAATTACTAATTATCTTTTAGTTCTTAAAATAAATTAAGCTTACAAAGATAATGAATTATTTTTAAAATATGTAATATTTATGGAAATCTTACCTAAATGGGTCTTATTGATAAACGAGAGTATATGCATATACCCATATGGTTTTTTTTTACTTTCATAAAGATATAAAGTAGACCTTTTATAATAGCTGGCAAATATAGCTAAGAAATACAACAAAATATGGGAGCTGAGCTACAGAGCCGAGTATGCTGACAAGGTAAGTGACATTTTTGTTTTCATACATCTACTATGAATCCTAATGCGATTTTAATTTAATCGGATTATATTATTATTACCTCTATGAAATCATGGCTATTGCTCATTTGTATTTTTACGCTTGACGTAATTATTAAAATATGTGAAAAGGATTAGATGACAAATACATATATTTTTCATAGTATTGATAGTAATCCACTTGTATTTAAGTAAGTAAATAAATACATTGAAGTTTGGTATTTTGGGAAGCACGGTGGTCGTGGATTCGATTCTTCATTGGGGTATGACTTATTTTCATTTCTCCAAAGGTAAAGACTTAGCGCAACGTTAACCTCAACATGCCGGATTACATATAGGGTGAAGCTTAAAAAAGTTTGGTACTAAAGTTTTCAGCAGTATTTGAATACAGATATATAGGTATTATAATACAAATATACAAAATTTATGTAAGATCGTCGGTGTCAT
Organism: Heliconius pardalinus sergestus; assembly: GCA_001486225.1. Lineage (NCBI taxonomy): Eukaryota > Metazoa > Arthropoda > Insecta > Lepidoptera > Nymphalidae > Heliconius > Heliconius pardalinus. The sequence goes on from FASU01043843.1 coordinate 11,184, forward strand.
TTTTGTTAAAAGGTAAAATTCAAGTAAGTTAATTAAAGTTAAGTTATAAATGTCTTTATTTTCTTTTTGAGTAAATAATGAAGAAGAATTAATATTTTTAAGTTACTACATTTAATTGTTTTATTTAGATTTAGAAGAATATCTTGGCGTTATTTTTTAAATACAATGCTAATTATAGATTTTATAGATATACTGCGCGTATCCGGTCTAGATAAGCGATACAGTAGTGGATAGAAAAAAAACTAGCAGCATTCTGTTACATAAGTGTAATGTTGAAGTTTCACATAACTTACAACCAATTAAATACATTATAGCCAAATTATACCAAATCTACGTAAATTGTATAGCATGTGTTATTCTGATGTAGGTATAAGCTATATTATATACTGTAAAATTTCATCGAAATCTGTTCTATAATTTTTGCTTGAAAGTAGAACAAACATGCACATTAATGATATTAGTAGGATAATATAGTTTGTATTTATTTTTCTTTCAAAGAATTGAGAACTGAAATACAAGTTATGCAATTAGGCTGGCTCTACTCTACACAGTGTTGCTATTTAACATAAGATACTGTAGAATATTACTTTACATTTGTTTTTTTGGCTGATATCCAACACTCCAATGTTTCTAAATAAATAAAAAGCGGAAAAATGAAAGAAAAGATTAAGTCGACATGACGACTTAAGGAGAAAGGCAATGGTTGTCGGTTCTATCCCTTTTTTTAAATTTTAGGTTTAAGCTGCATCTCTAGCATCTAGTCATGGAGAAATGAGCGCCAATTGTTACGGTTACTGCATACCTCTTTTGCCTCGTGCACTGTCATCAACCCGCATATCCGTATAACCTCTCTCTGGAGGGCCCTCATGCTATTACGTGGTCTTTCTTTATGTCAGATAATGTGTTCTCGAAGGTCAAGCGAGGTCTTCCGCTGCCCCTTTAACCACTATGGTATTGATTATTACATTTAAAATATTTTTTCTCCTTTATAGTAGACAAAGCGCAGCGTTGAGTTCCACTACTCGACAGACTTAAATGTCTCGAAAATTTCCTCTGTTATGCGAACAGTATATAGCTGTTGGATTTAAAAGTATGAATGAACGGAATCTATTACGTACAACAGAGCCAAATGCGAATAACCTTATTGTTTATAACTCGAGCTATTTTTAATTTGGTGATGATTAATCTTACCACTTCATTGAAATAGATTGTTGCTTTTGTGTTTATATACTCACAGCTGGTAGCGTTTCTAGGCAGTTTTTGACAGTTGTTTATTTGTGTTTGCTTAGTGTATTTTAATATTTAGGAAAAAAAGGAAATTTGATATTTTTAAGTTGCGAGATGTTCCAGTAAGACGAAATGCGGCGTTAAGTTCTGTCATTCACCAAATGTAGTGATGTTAGTAACGTTAAGTAATGTCTTTATTTCGGACGGAAAACAGAATGGAGTCTTGGTACTAAGTTCTCTCTTCTAGTAGGCATACTCTCTTCTACATAGCATAAAGTTGATAAAGTCTAAAATAAATAAATAATTGAAAGGCAATCCTAAGTTTATGTACTGCCCACATTTATTCTGCCCGCTTGGAGACTCGGGAACCATTCCGCTTTTATGACGTCAAGTTTATTTTTATTCGCTTTCAAACCTAAAACATTTTTATGTTGTGGAAATTAAAAGCTAACTTGTAATAAATTTGCATGTTATTTGTTATAACTTTAAAATAACACTTATTTAGATACTGCTGTTTGTATTACCTAGCGGGCTTAGAGCCTGAGACCTAAAATTAGAATCGAATGTCTATCGATGTCTTGCCGCACTGTCTAGAAAATTATTGGGAAAGTGGGTAACGGAATGTCTTAACACTAGACCACCTCTACCTACTTTGCAAAACGAATCCATCTCTTTTTATACGATAATGCTTTATCATATAAAAGTTTATTTAAAAAAGTTAACTGAATGATAAAATTATTTACCATTTTAGTCTTATCAGTCTGTTATCGCGGTTCACATTGTTTTTGGTGCTCTATATGGTTAATAGTGTTATAGTTTTTAGTACGAATAATGATATAAAAGTATTATATAATGTAATTTAAACGAGACCAGTCCAGGTGCAGGTGTACAAATGTGTGAGTGTAACTGCCGGTTGTCGGTTCGATTCCCACTCGAGAAGATGAATTATTTATTTCAATTTATATTTTAATTTCTACTCACTGAATTCGGCGGCAATTGGGGAACGGAATGCTTTAACACTAGCTCCCCTTTGCCTGCTGTGTGCGGGATACAGCGTGAAGCTGATTTACATAATGTAATTGTGATTTACTTAGAAAACTTCATAGAGCGATGGTACAGCATCTCTCAGCAGCTACTTTAAACGATTGAATTGAAATAAATTGAATTGAATGATAGTGGGTTCCATTCCGACTAATGTATTATGATATATTTAAAAAATGTAAAATAACTCCAAAATTAATTCCATTGCAAACATGTCTTTAATAAATACTAAAATTAATTATTATTTATTATGTTGTAACTATTTCTATTTGGAATTTATTGTTATCAAGATTAAAATATGTTTAGAGTCTTTGTCACTATACATTTTTTTACATAAATTTTAAAATGTAGTCACTGATGTATTTTGTATATAGTTGTTAATAAAGAAAACTTAATCATATTTTTTAATTTTTTGTTGTAATGTTTTTATATATTCTCCGTTCCGGTAGAAATGGTTTCGGCGTTAAGTCCCATTACTCAACACGCAATACCTCTAGTGTCTTAGCACTAGGTTCCCTTTGCCTACCTCCAATAGTATGCCTTAAACATACATAAATAAAAAAATATATATTCTCTTAACCCCAATATGGTTCATTTAATTATCACACACAGTCCTCCATTAAAGATTATTACAATAATGAAAGATATGTGGGATAAACATTACACAAGTGAAACTGAATATGTATTATCGTATGACTAAACGGCGTCCTATTATCCATTGTTAGAAAGTATACCTAATTACGTATTAAAACATGTATGTATGTATGTATGTGTGTACGTTTCATAATAAGTCATTATTCCTGTTTTTTATAAGCGGTTGTGTGTGATTGTGATCTATTCTATAAGAATAAGATATCTTTTTAAAAGAAAAGATATATGAAATACTAGCGACACGCTCCCGGCTTCGCCACTTTCAAAGTAGGGAGAATACCTACATATAGTCTTAATTAAGTACATATTTGACTTTTAATCCTCACAATTTCAGCTTTGCTATAATGACGTAGGTCTGGGTGCCCTGGGATCTCGGTCTATATGTATTTATTTCATTCATTACTCTTCGCTGGCTCGTTACCGTTGGTATTGGTTTCATAATATTAAATGTTGTGCAATCTTACTTATTTTACTTATGATATCTTATTTAAAGACTACCAACTTATAGTGCTAGAAACGCTAAGATGACATCATATTTATATTCTACAATTTTTCTACTCGCATACTTAAAACAACAAATAACAAACAAAGATTTTAAATTTAAAACAAAAATGTTTAACAAAAATAAACCCAGTTGCAACCTATAATATTGTCGCGGACGCAATTAATATAGTGAAATGAATCACAGTATATAAGAAACGACTCGCTTTACATACGACCCCGGTGCGTCGCCGCCGGGCGAGTGTGTGACTCACGAGTCGCGCTGATCTTGTACCGGATTTTTGCTTGTTTTATGTAATTTGTATGTATGTATGTATGTATGTATGGGTCGTCGTGGCGGAGTGGGTCAGCGTCTGGTAGTAGTATTGGTTTTTTTAGGTTGACGCTGTAGATATCTCGCATTTAGCAGGGTAGAGGGAACCCAGTATGAAGACATTAAGTTCTTCTGTTTATCATTAAGACACCTCCGTTCCACACCGTTTGCCTTGATAAAAAGGGAAGAAATAAAAAAAAATATTAAATAAATAATTCATTCTCCCCAGGGATAGGATCGATGAGAATCGAATCCACAACCGTCGCGTTTACATTCGCACGCTTGTGCCCCTCCACTACGACTATGTATTTGTTTTGTAATAACTAAAGCTTGTTATTGATATACCTACATGGCAGGATATTTATCAAACAGGAAAGAAGTAGCAATATATTTACTAATTAAAGTGGCCGTCTATGCTGCTACTGATAACGTTAGCCAATTTAAAATTTACTAAAAGGACATTTTTTTGTTTATTCTTTTTTATTGTAAGCACTAAAAGGTTAGTTGTAATATTTTAATAAAAATCAATATTTCAATTTGATTTCGGCGGAAAGTGGAGAGCGGAGTGTCATAATATTAGGTTCCCTCTTCCTATCCTGCCTTAATTGCGGGATTCAGCGTGAAACTGAAAAGCATAATAAAAATATATTACTAATAATTGCAATTTTCAACATTTACATCTGTCCGTATGTCCTAATTCAGCAATTCAGAAATAAACCATTATTTTAAATGAAATTATTCTAATCAGCATTTCATATTCGCGTAACCACAACTCCGTCACTTATCACTCGCGAACGAAAACATTCCAACTCTAAAACTTTACTGTTGAACCAATTTTGAGCTTTAAGTTTCCCAGCCAAAGCTCTAAAGTCAGTTTGTATGAGCCATACATCGTGACCGTCTCTTGGGTAGGGAGCGGTCATCGGCCGTCCTCTCGTATCTACGCATAAGGTCAGGTCTAGACCGGTCCAGTGCATTGTTATATTGATAGGTCTGTATTTTAAGTGTTAGAGGCCGTTGAGGCTCAGTGTTTGTTTGTATACGAGGGTTTTGGGTTCGATGGGAATTCATTATTATTATCATTTGCTTGCTTTAAAATAAAGATAAATATCGGCGTTGAGTTCCCGAACTTCACACGCAATTTACGGAAAATAGAGCGAGAAATCGGGATCGGAGCGTCTTAACATTAGGTTCCCTCTGCTTTTTCTACTAGGTATGTGCAGGATACAGCGTAATGAAGAAAAATAATAATAAAATAGTTTAATGTATATCTATTATTCACACATAAAACGAAATGAAAGTTAATTCTACGTAGGAATTATGTGATTTTCTTAAATTACACATAGATATACAATATATGTATATCTATGTGTAATTTACTTATGCACTATTTTTTCCGGTTAAACTCAAAATGGATTCGCTTTCGTAACCGCCTAACGACCGTTACATTTCCTCTCATAGCAAATGTCTATTTACAAATGACACTTCTTTATATCTATGGCTGTGTACGTAGCCTTTTTTATTAATGTTAGTTGTAGGAATAGATGCCATATATTATTTATCACAGTGGTGTAGTGTTTGGCTGTAAGCGCGACGGTTGT
>FASU01044020.1:0-11736 GCA_001486225.1 Heliconius pardalinus sergestus
CGATTTTATATATATAGATAGGAGCTAGTATTAGAAATAAGGCTCGGAACGAGTATGCTGGCAAAAAATTGTTTGTCTTAACAAAGTCACACAAGGTCGTGAAGCAAAAACTTTAGGAATTAATCAAAAAACTAGTTGTTGCATGAATATTCTATTTTTCTATATTTTGGTGCATTTGATAAAAGCTTTGTAGATTTTGATTAAATATAAAGTGTGAAGATTATTCTAGAAAATGTTTGAGTTTTATAGCTTTTTTACAAATACTACAAATTACAAAAAAAAATCCTTTGTTTGAAAATCAAACAAACGGCACTTTCACAGTTTTTTCTAATAATAGAGCACAATTTTCTTTGAAAAAAATGCGTCAATAAATGATACAAAATAAACTTTTTTAAGTAAAAAAATTAAGAGTGCCCAAAATAATAATGGAAACGATTAAACTTTCACTAATAAAACTAACCTATATTTTTATAAGTCTCGTTAATAATTAGTAATTTCAGTAAATGAGTTAATTTTTAAAAGAGCGAAATAAATATATTTTATTCACAGGCGCCAATTCCTTTTAAAGCACAACAGGGTTTCTCCAAGTGAGGATCAGACCCACAACCATTGCATGTGCTCATATCAATGCACTAAGATGATGCCCATTAAGAATGAAACCATATATAAATAAGATCTATATTAACACGAGGCGTGGCGTCAAGTTCTGCTACTCAACAAGTGTGTAGAATTAATTGCCAGTTTGAATTGCGGTGGAGAACGAAAAACGAAGTGTCATGGCACTTGGTTTTCTCTGCCTGATTTATTATATAGGATAATGCGTGAAACAAAAAAATATATTATTGTATCATAAATAATGTAATTTATTAAAATCGCAACTCAGTATTCGCAATTGCTAGCAGAAAATGTGCAGGAACTTTTGTGAACAATATGTGGGCGAAATGTTCTACCAGATGGATTCCAAGCCCTAAAAGGAGAATTGGCAGACCAAAACGGAGATGGCGAGACGAGCTGGATCATTATAGGCCTGACTGGTGCTCAGTAGCGCGAAATAGACCAGAATGGAAGAAGTGGAGAGAGCCCTTGCCCAACAATGGGATGGTGCAGGCTAGGGAAAAAAAATGTGATTTAAATTATATTTTACTTATTTCTTTATCAATAGATTTTCGTATAAGAAACGTAGAATTTGAACCTTTTGTGCGTGTTTACGTTCCGACCCTATGCCTAATAAAATTGATAAAATTATATGAAATAAAAAACTTTTTTTTTCACCAATCATAAATTAATTTATTTCCATTTTCACAATAAGGCTAAGTTTATATACATTAAGTGTTTATTTCATTAGAGTAACACTCACATACCGAAGCAATTAAAGAGAAAACACCAGGAACCCTGATTTATCTCATACATATTTGCTTTTTTATACAATATTAATTAAATTAAAGGCAGTGAAAAGCAGTTAAGCTTTATATTAATTTTCATAGTTTTGTTTGTAATGTAGATATTACATACATACTATTTTGAGGTTTTCATATATTTCTAAACATTTTAAATAATCTTCGTTCTCATGTAGTCTTTAATTTGGAAGTAAACTTTGAGTATATACAGAGGGTTCAAACACATGTGTTTATTAAAAAAAATGAAGCAAGTTTTTTTCTTAAAATATTTCAAAATCTATCTATATTGAAATGAAACAAGATATTAAAATGGCATTTTAAAATTTCCCATAATGTTTTTTTATCTAAACCTTGTCAACATAGTTTTATTCATCATTAGCAACATCATATATCATATTTTAAATGTGATTTTAATTTTTATTTAGCTTCATTGGATTATTATTACAATAGGGCTTAGTTGTATGGAACTGGAAATTATTTAAAACCAATTATTTCAACGCTACATGCTTAAATAATAACAAAAATTGTATAAAAAAATAATTGATTTTCGATTTCACGTGAACAATAAAGCAATAATGTTTATACCATAAACAAAGCTAACTATACAAAACGTTTCGGTGCAATATTACATTAACCCGAGTTTATTACATTTAAATAAAACTATAAAAATAAATAAGGCAGGAGGAGAAAGGCTATTTACCGAAGCACGTGCGTAAATGGCACATGTATTAGACTTAATAATAAACACTTATAGCTAAAACTCTTTATATAAATATTTTCTTAAAAGTAAGAAAAGAGAGTTAGTCAAATCACTCTGTTTTTATAACTAAAGACGTATGAAATGATACCTTAGAGTACTTTTATTATTTAAATTAAAAGTCGTTCAATGTGGGGTGAAGCCCATGGCTCACTATTTTAGTATGAAAATAAAGAAAGTTTTGTGTATGTTGTGGAACAAAAAAGTAACTTGCTTAACTATGTACAATGTTAGATAGATATTTTAATTTTAAACTGTAACATTAATATATTTAAGTCATTTTGGTTAATGTTTAATAAAATAATTTAATCCAGTACATCGACCTGTAATTATTGCTTTACTAGAATTCTTTAGAAATTTCGAAAAATTTAAAATATTTGAATACAATAAAACAAATATACTAATAAAGAGTTTCATATTAATATTTGGTACTTAACACCTCAACAACACAGACCGAGACAGATTAACGTAACTTACATAACGACTGACACAGGTATCGAACTTACTACCCTGTATTTTTCCTATAGAAAACTGCCAATTTATTCGATCATAATCATATCCTATCACATGAGGCTCCTATAATATTATTTACACTCGAGCGCTCGCAACACAGTGCGTACTATGACACTTTCGAAAAAGTTTTCAAGTCCGTTAAATCTATCCCGATCCGCCTGTATACGCGTCGGTGGCCGCCCTCTGTCCCGCTCGTATCACGCTCTGCACCGTTTGTGCTGCTCCCTGGAATGATAATGGTAATTATTGACTAAATTTTACATTTTCATAGAAATTGAAGGGGACTAAATTTCATAATTTTTGACCAATCCCTACTTTTTTTCCTATTGAATATTTAAGATAACAATTTTCATGAATTTTCATGGCAGAGGGAATCGGGAATTAGTGTTAAGACACTCCGTTTTCCATTTTCTACTTCCATTTCGTGACTTTTCGTGATGAGTGGCAAAATTTAATGCCGCGATGGCATTCTTACCCCGAGTGGGTATCAAACAAACAAACATCGAGCTCTCTTCTGTGAAACACTGTACCGTTACGCCACTGCGCCTAAATTCTAATTTCTATGTATAACAATTAAAGAATTTGTTTAGTATGTGATTTTTAAATTTGATTGTATTAAAAAGCCATGAAGTTAGTAGTTACTGTGATAGAACTTACAATACTCCGATTCTAAAATTTAATCCTGAAAATTAATTTGGAAAATTAATATTCGCCAATTATTTAAACATGAAGTAGAAAAAAGAAAATTTTAATACCTGAATAGCGGCCCCTAAAAATTGGGAGAAGGCTCTTGTCACATTTATGGCCGCCGATACCAACTGCCCTCTACCTGGACCTTGTTCTGATGTTACAGCACTCGGTGGCTCCAAAGGTATCTATTTATATAACTATAGTTAGAGAAAACAAAAAATACAAAAGATAATGTTTCAAGTAAATTTCATGCAATATCTGAAAATAGCTGGTCAAGTTTCAGTTATACATTATATACAAAATATATTAATAAATTTAAACATTATTGTAAGAAAAATTAATTATATACAGTATATAAAATTCATGCAGTTTAGGAGGTAGGATAAGGAGAAAATTAAATAAAAATGTGAAAAGGTTAGAAAAGTTATGCAAAATGTATGGTACAAATACCTTGAATTGGTATAAATACATAACCATTAAAACAAATACATATTTCTTATATATAAACAAAAAAGAAAAAATATAAATATATACAATTTTACATTATAAAATTATTTTCAATATTTTTAGTATATTACTTTCGTATAGAAGATAATTTTAGTTAAGTATAAAATAGCTGAAGAGAAGCATTTAACATTTTTCAAAGAACAAGTTTCGTTCAGAAACATTAATCAATATACTTACCAATCAGAATCACTCGCACAACACAAAAAATATAAACTATCTACAAAAACGGTATGTTATTCACCAGGTTCCAATTAGGATCCATTAGTTCCCCAAAGGGATATAATACACTACATTCCCTTACAATAAATTTGATACGTCGTTGTTTTAAAATTTTATAAACCAATATTTACAAATATTATGGAATTGGGGTTCCTTGGATTTAGGATATGGAAATAATAAAAAGGAAAGGTAATAATCATTTCAACATTCACATTGATTATGTACAAAACAAAAAACATAAATATCTACAAAAAATTGTTAATAAGTGCATCTTACCGTGCAAGGAACGTTTATATTCGTGGAACGTAAAGGTGTATTAGTAACAATGACACAATAAGCAAAATTATCAAAATTTTATTATCATCATATTTAACAGTATTTACAAAATATTATAATCCGGAAAATTAAGCTCTTTAATAAATTTCGCTTAAATAAAAAAAACCGTATGCACTTTAGGAATATGCAAAATGTAAAAGCGAAAAAGCGTTTTCTTTTTTTTTATAAATAAATAATGAAATTTCTTAAACTACACATACGCAATGCGCATTATCTCCAAAGTTTCTTAATAAATATGTTTAAACCAATTGTTAGTATCACTAGGTTTTCATTGGAGTCACATATTTAATTAATGCGATTAATATTCTACATATTTACAAAAAAATAATACCGTTACAACTGTACATTAAAATAGGACAGGTCTAAGGAATTTATAAATTAAGTTTAAGTACAAATTTAGCCTAAGGAGTTTCCATCACCTCATCCCCAGTCACACAACCTAAGTAATAGAGACGAGAAACCCACTCTGTTTGACGTCGGCCTTTCGTCAGCATTACCAACGAAAGGCCCTGAGCCGAACCAGTTGACTCTGGAACTTGTTGCTGCTGCAGGAGAGTTCGAAGGTCGATGGTTGGTGGATGGTTGTTCTGGCCGCCTATTTGGTCTTGGCTGACCAGGATCAGGACCTGTCTCTCTCCATTGCTGCCATAACCATGCGAGACCATCTAATAATGGTCTCCGAGGCGCAGGTGGTGGCGGCGGTGTAGTCGTTCGCCTAGCTTTAGGCGTCACGACGACTTGGTTGAGTAAAGCCTACGATGTTAATTTGCTGTGTTAAATTTGTGAATGTGGTAAGTTAATTATCTATTTACTTATTTTAATTTTCATAAATACATAAATTTAAAAATGTAAGTTAGAAAATTGTAAGTAAAATATATAATTAAAATAAGAAAAATGATAATTAAAAAGTAAGATTATCTAGATGAAAAATGAACAGTTAGAAAGAAGAAAGACTAACAGCCAATCGAAGTTGTTCGTCGACAGAACTTGCCGTTGTCGGCCCAAATCCTTGTTCCTTCAGTAATGCAGCTAGCAATGCATCATTGCTATTTCCATATTCAGTGCTCAGTGAAATAGAAGATTTAGTTGCTTCAGACACCATACCAGTAGGTTGGGCTTGTTGTAAAAGCTTTTTAAGTGCTTCATCAGATGATTGGCCTTAAAATAAAATATAACATAGTTAAAAACAATTCTTTAACAAATTATTTTTTTTGCGAACAGTACGTAATTTTAAAATAACTTTAATATCCACAATAATTATTAATGTTATGACGGTAACCTGTAAATGTAATTTTTCCTCGTTGTGTCGTAGTTTCTTGTGCATCTTGTAATTTAATTAAAGTTTGTAATAATTTCGCATCATCTTGCTCATTGTTTAAGTCATCTTTTACTGCAATTTTTGCACTATAAGGCTTAGCAGTAGTGGCGACCACATTTGGTTGTAACTGATCAGCAGCTGGTCTCTGAACGTTTGAAAAAAATCTTTAGAAAAGAATACGAATATTTAATTACAGTTTACTATCAATTTAGATAATATTTTCACTTACAATAGTGTTTAATGTGGGAATATTAAATTTAGAGGGATCCTGTCCTGTAGCTTTTAGCAATGCCTGTAATAATTTAGTATCTTCCTCAAATTGCTTAATATCATCTTCTATAGAAGGAGTGTTTGGTGTTGAAGCTGTTGATATCAAGCGCGAAGTCGTAGTAGTAGGTCTTGTAGTTGTAGGTCTCGATGTAGTTCTCGATCTTGTTGTAGTTGTCGGTCTTGTTGTAGTTGTCGGTCTTGTTGTAGTTGTCGGCCTTGTTGTAGTAGTAGGTACCATTGTACTAGAAACTTCAAGCTTACTGCCTTGTATTTCATTTAAGCTTCTCTCTACAGCAAGTGCAATAACGCGATTAGCAAGTGCTGTTTCAGAGTCTTGACCGTTGGTTTTTGAACTTAAAACAGATTTCTGTAATTACATCAAGAAATACATTGTACAAACTGATATCAGTGTTTTTAAAAATATATATAATTTTAAAGTATAACTAAATATTTAATGCTATAAATACTTATAAAGAATAATTACGTACCAGATTTTGCAAAAATAATAAATCTTCTTCGTCCGAGAAGGTTGAGGTACTTGGTATTTCAGTTGTAACTTGGAACCTTGCAGCCTTCGAGCGACGAGTAGTAGCAGTTGAAGAATCTAAATTTTGTATAGTTGTTGATCGTTCAGTGAACGGTCTATATGTGGTTGATATTCTAATATCTTCTGTACTTGATTGCTGAGGCTGTAATGTAGATACACTAACAGTTCCAGGCGTAAATGAATTAAAAACAGGCGATGGACGAGTCGTATATATAGGGCGAAGATTAAATGCCGTAGTGGGATTTGATTCTATCGATGTAGTTAAAGGATTAGATGCTACCCTTATATTAGAGGTTAATCCAGATATAATAGGTAAGCTACCAGCATTCTGGTTTCCAGTGGCCTGCAACAATGCTTGCAACAACTTTGTGTCTTCTTGTAATTTTCTCAAATCATCATTAAAAGATGATGTAGTTTTTTCAGCTTGAGTAGTGGTGGTAGTAGATAAAGTGGTCGTAGTAGTAGTAGTTGTAGGAGTTGTCTTAGGAGTGGTAGTAGTTGTTGGAGCTGTAGTTGTAGTTGTTGTTGTAGGAGTTGTAGTAATACTAGTTGTTGTAGGCAAAGTGGTAAGTGGTGTAGTGCTGACGATAACAGTAGCTGTTGATGGTGTTACTGTAGTAGCACTATTAGATGTTACCCTCCTTATAATATCTAAGCTTGGCAGATTAAGTTCCTCTGGATTGCGTCCTGTGGCAAGTAGTAGTGCTTTTAGTAATTTTGTATCCTCTTCAAATTGTCTTATATCATCCTCAATGGAACGTACAGTAGTAGTAGTAGTTGTAGTAGTAGTAGTAGTTTGTGGTCTATTTATAAGATTTCCTAAATTACGTCCACCACCAGCTAAAATTGCTTGTAATAGTTTAGCGCTATCATTTTGCTCAATATTTTGAGATTTTATATTGGGATTTTTAGGAGAACGATTAATTTCTTGTATCAATGACTGTAGTAATTCGGCATCTTTTTGGTTAGATGCAGCAGTTTCGAAAATATTACTAGAAGTAGAAGCTTGAATTGGTAATATCGTTTCAGTGGATGAAGATGATAATGTACTTGTTGTGATAACTGTTGATGGCTCGGTAGGTACTACAGTAGATACCATTTCGGTTGTTGCAATAGGAATCGGAGTGCTAGTAATAGGTTTTGAAGTTGTTATAGTAGTTGTCATTTGTGTTACCATCATAGGAGTTGTTGATGTTGTAACAGTTTCAGTTGTTATTGGCGCTACGGTCGTAGTATACGACAAAGGACTTTGTGGTACTGCTGTAGTTGTTTCTGTATTCATTAAAATAGGCATGTCTGATGGTGAGCTAGTAGCTTCAGAAGTAATTTCTATAGGTAACTGAGTATTTAGTTCCGATATCGTTGTCTGTGGTTCTTTTATTGCCGCAGTTTTAGGCGATTTTGTAGAAGCAAGTCTCAACACATTAGATTCTTGTGGTGATACTGTTACTTCGTCAATGGGTATAAATTTAAATACTGCGTTGCCGTTACCATCGATAGGTTTTTCTGTGCGAATTTGTTTTGTCTGAAATGAACATCATATCTTTAAATTTCTTCATTTATAATATGTACAAAAAAAGAGAGAAAGAAAAAGTAAAAAATATTTTGGTGAAAAGAAACTATTATCCCTCACCACTTACCTGTTTGGACAAATACAATTAATTTTTTTAAATGATTAAATACATGCGTTATTTTTGATTCGTTAAAAATAATTACTTGTAAAATTATTACTATTAAATTAGTTAGAAGTTATGTAGCTGATTTAAATGTATATAGATAGTGTGTGAGTATGACGTAATGCCAGGATACAATGATTATACCTCCGGATCGATATCCAGTGTTAATATTCTCGGTTCGCTAGTAGAACTTGTCATTGAGGATATGACCATCTCCTCTTTAGTGGCCGAAGATATGCTATTAAGCAGAATTTCATCAATGGAAGGTAGCATTGTAGTTGTGCGTAAACTCAAAACATGCGAGGCAGTGCTTTTTTCAGCAGGAGGCTTATTTGTGGAGGTAGTTATACCGAATGAACTGCTATCTTTTATATTAAGTGCCGATGAGGAAATCTGCAATTACGAAATAGAGAGTTAAGCTCTGCAATGTTATTTTGGTGAAGAGATTAATGTGCAAAGGCATGCAAAGCTTACCATAATCCATTCCCTTTCTTTTATAAGATACTCACTACGTAATATGCGATGACAAAGCCCCAAGCACAGCATTTAAGCTAAACAACATAAAATGAATACCGTAATTTGTAGGTTATTTACAGTGTCGGTGGTTAATTGGTTTTCCGTTCCGTTATTTGAGGTATCGTTGGATGTCACAGTATTAGTGGATACTCGGATAGGGTTAGACTGCGGTCTGACAATGGCCGGAATGTTATGGATGGGGCTGTATGGATTTCTTAAGCTCCATGGACTGATTGGTAGTATGTCAATTTTTTGCATAATTCGTGGTACTCTAGTTCCATTTGGAAATTTTCGTATTATTGTGTTATTTGGTAGTACACCGTAAATGATGTATGGACTCGCTTCTGTTAATGTTTCAAGTACGTTATCGTTAGGGTCTTTACGTACCACGGTGTTGTTAGGCAGTATTCCAAATATAACATAATCTTTTTTCGGATTGGTTGATGTGGTGCTGAGTTTAGTTTGATTGCTTATATTATTATTTATGTTACTCGATGCGTTACTTATAGGTGGCACTGTAGTAACGATACTTGCAATGGTTGTACTTGCTATAAAATTTTCACTTGTACCCGATTCTGTCATTAGTTCACTATCAAAAGACGTAGTAGTTTTCTCATCACTGCTTATTGTTGTAGACTGAACTAGATCTGCATTTGTAGTCACTTGTAATCCTACTACACTTTCATCAACATTTGTTGTAGTACTTCCCTCAGTAGTAGCACTGAAAGCGTCAGCTGCATCATTAATGAATTGGGGTTCTGCTGGAGCTGGTAATTCAGTGCTTGTTAAGATATCAGAAGCAGTTTCTAATGGTATGGATGTAGTTGTCATTGGAACATCAGTTTGGGTGGTTGAAAATGTTTTCTTACTTATACTTAAGTCTATATTTGCTTGAAAGGAAGTAGAAGGGTCTGTAGGAGAAGTCGTAGTTTCAGTAAAAGTCACAGAAGTAGACGTTGACATATTTAGAATATTTTGGTTAGACGTAATGTTTTCAGTCGTCATGTTCATTGTGTTAACAATATCACTTAAACGACTAGATAGAAATACGTTATTTTGATTAGTATTATTGACTAATTCTGTCAAAGGAGCATTTGAAATTTCTTCGTTATGATTTCTTATTATATCTTCAATCATTTTCAAAACACGAGCTTTTTTGGATAATATCCATAACTGTAAACGCGAGAGTTGACTTGGATCCTGTATACTTTCAATATCCTCTAACTCTTTTACTTGTAAAGATATCATTGGAGCTATTGGTAATATCTGCCCTAAAGTCATGCTTTCTGAGTCATTAAAATCATTTAATTCGAAATTAGTTAGGAAAGGGACTAGAGGAGGATTGTTAGTGACATTATTTGAATTTAAACCTGAATCGCTGTTTACAATTACCACATCTGCCCCTGGAGAACTTAATGATATATCAATTTCGGGCATAGTTATGGTAGAAATAATATCTTGTGGAGAATTTAAATTAATACTACTTGGTTCTGTAGATTGTGTAATATTCAATTCATTATTTTTTGATGTAACTGATATAGACAGAGTTCCAGGTGCAGATATAGTTGTACTATCTAACTTATTTAGTGCAACAGTGCTATTTACAGTTTCTGTTGGAATAGAGGTAGTAACTTCAGTTTCAATACTCCTTTTTGTGCTATTTACAATGTTTGTGTCTATAACATTTTGGAGGATATTATTAGTCAAAATATTAGAGGTCTCTTGGTTACTTATATAAACATTTGCAGTATCTTTAATATCCTCCAAACTGTAAGGTGTCGTGTTAGGAACAGATTCTATGTCATCTTGTACAGTGATTGGTTTACTTAATTTTGGAATTAATGTATTTAATAACTTCACCATATCTACTGAAAGCCTAGCTTTGCTATCCTCATCCATATTTTCAATAATATTCTTTATATTGTTTGATAACATGCTAGTTAGCTCTGATGAAACTATTTTATTATTAGAAAGTATAAGATCAGATACAGTATTATATACCCTTGTAGAAGTGTCAGTCGTTGACTGGTCGGTAGTAGTCACAGTGGTCGTTCTGTCAGTAGTTCGTTCGGTATCTGCATAGAGTACTTTTATAGCAAATGGTCTTCTTGCAGATACAGGTGTTGAGGGTGGGGAAGTAGGAAAAGGGAATGTTGAAAGTGTATTCACAGTAGAAGTTATTCCAGCTTCAATAATTGGTGATGGTGTAATATATCCCTCAACCGGCATTCTGTTAAACACATGTGATGTAGACTGACCAGTGGTTTGTACAGTTTTAGCAACATTGGCTACAATATCCGTTGACATAAAGTTGTCTTGACTTGTTAAGTCTTTGACACTATTTACATTAATATTGTTACTCACGCCTGCAAGTGTTTGCTTTACGTCATTATTACTGTTTTGAGATTGTAATACTTCAGTTGTTGAGGATATACGGGGTTTGGGTGTAGATGTGAGTATTTCAGCCAAAGCATCAAATATTGATACTGTGACTGAAGGTGAATGATTGGACGCCTCAACATTCATAACTTGTAATGTTTTCGCCAGGCTCTCGGAAAGTCTGAGGTCAGCTGAAGTTAATGGACTTCGTGATTTAGTGATAGATATAGCGTTCATGTCTGGCCCTAATTGTATTTCTTCTCCCTCTACCTGAAAGAAGAAGTGATCTCACCCATAATTATAGCAGACAATAGTAAGAAAGTTGATAAATGTGATATAGTATAAGAAATACCCAGAAATCGTGCAAAGACCAAAGCCTCTTTATTACTTTCGGACATCATAAAAAAATAGTAAATATTTAAAAAGGAAACAAAACTACGGATACATAACTGTGAGTATTAAAACAATTTGTATTATTAACTCTATTTAATATATTATTATTGCCTTAAGAATAAATACAATGCATTTTATGTGATAAGTGCTCCTTATATATTAATATAAGTGCGTAAAATTTATTTGTTAATAATTAAGATTCATTTATATTGATTGAA
>FASU01044123.1:265-14820 GCA_001486225.1 Heliconius pardalinus sergestus
AGTATAGGTGTTATACACATAAACAAAATAATTTTCATATTATTTATGTATTTATAAACTGAAAAATTTTAAAATATATTTTTAATATTATTTTTGAAAATATAATATTTAAATATAAGTAATATTTAATTAAATATAATATTATGTTTTGATAGTCAATATAAATTAATAACGAATGCGAAATGCTTGACTTGAAACAACATTCACAAAAGACTGTGACTTGACCCTTACTCTGCTGCAATATGCATTCACAAAGCACCCATCAGTAGTTACCGACAAAACGAAGCAATAGTAATTATAAAGATAATGAAAACGCACAGATCGGACATGACGCGTACCGACAATAGCGGAGAGATAACAAGACAGGAACCAGTTTAAAATTCCTTCTAATCGAATATGGCCTTTATGGTTGTCTTTAACACGATTATTATATTTTAAGAGGCCTTCTGTGACTTGCATTTTGTTAACAGAGCGCATCTACGAGGTGTCGATATATGTCGAATAAATAGCTTTGCGTCAAGGTGATTGATTAATGACAGCTCCAGCGAAAACAGACCAGCCGCCTAATTAAATAGTTCTGACAGCTTTTTACTAGACGGAAATATAATCTATTTTTTTTAGGTTTACGCTGTATCCCGCACATGGTAGGGTAGGCAGAGAGAGAGAGAGAGAGAGAAAGAGAGAGAGTGTTAAGTCACTCCATTACCCATTTTCCGACAATTTCTGCATTGCGTGTTGAGCGGTGAAAATCAACGCCTATCCTACTTACTTATATTATAATTGTTAAAACTTGTGAGAAGAGATGTTTCTACTTATATGTAAAAAAATACAGAACGGACTTAGATGAAAGTACAATAATATTGCTTATATATCAGAATGACACATAGGCTACACTCTATGTAAAGATTTTGTAATTTTTTGCTGTAATATAAAAATAAGCTTACGGGCACTGGAAAAATATATTAAATTTATATGAAAATTATATATGTGCAATTTCTTTTTTTTTGTAACAAAAAGTTCCCAAATTATTTATTTAATAACTCTTTTAATATACGTATTTTTCTTATAGTTGTCAAAATAATGAAATATAATGTCAAAAATTTTATTAGATAATTGTTGTATATGGTTTTCATACTGAATCTACAATATATTTAATAAACCAGAAAAACAATAACTATGGTTTATTATTATACTTCAAAAAATGTAAAAACCTTAAGAGAGCTTATTATTGATTACAGAGAATCTGTTGAAAAATCGCCTTATGAGTACTTGAAAGAATTTGTTGAAAATTGTCCGAAATCTATGGATGAAGACAAAATCTGCTGGATTATTGAGGCTTTTGTAAATATTCAAAGACATATACATTTTCTGAATACAATAAGTTCTAGGGTATCTGAAGAACTTTCTGAAGAAGACTATGATTTTTTCTTAATATTTTTTCATGCCATAATTTTTGAAATAACGCCAAAGTACACGCAGATTGTATATAAATCACTATTTAACCTAAGCAAGCCTTTGCTACAGGTAATCACTACATTTTTATGTCGAGATGATATTCTTACAATTATTTCACAAGTAGCCCAAGCGGATTATGACACAATTTTTGTATCGGAAAAAATTGTAAGCCCTTTATCTTTATGGCAGCCTTATATAACTGACATGGCTCAAAATTATACTGAATACGTCGAAAACTTGCAGAGACAAAAAGTAAAGCAACCCACAATCCCAATATCACCTAATGTATTAAATAGAAAAATTAAAAAAAACTTCAGTCTCAAGGAAATATTACCAACTACCCCTCAAAATTCATTCAATTCGAAACGGAAAGTAATGCTAACTAAAGACGTTATTGACAAAAAACTTAAGAAAACTCATGACAGCAACAAACGAAAAGCTATGCTGCTCCTGAAAAGTGTAAAGAAAAATAATTTACATTTTGCCCCAGTTAATCGTCACTTTTGTCAAAAAACATCCGACGTTGATGTTCTTAATGTTCACAAAAGTAGTCTACCTAAATTAATAGAAAAACCTGTAATAAAAGAAACGTCGACTACAGTAAAAAGGACAAATAAAAGAATTGAACTGGCAGAACAAGAAGAAATTCAATGGCTTCAAGATTTAATGCATAGCTGTCAGGATACGATGAAAGCTGAAATAGTTGAACTTAACGATCGTCAAGAAAGGGAAAAAGAAAGGTTACTCGATATAGAAAGAAAACATTTATTAGGACAAATCTCTTATGAAGAGGCGGTCATCGCAAAAAAGAAAGTTATAGAAGAAAATAAACAAAAATATTTAGATTTTCTAAAAGAGAAACAACAATGGGAAGATGAAATTCAATCGTGGAAAAGGTATGAAATAGAAAAAAATAGAAAATTGGTTGAAAAGCTCTCGTTGACAGAATTATATATGCTCCATGCAAAAAGTAATTTACTATTAAGAAAGAAGCAGGCTGCAGATGAATTGAAAAAAGAATCTGAACAAATTATGGAACGAGTAATAAAAGAAAAACATGAAGAGTTAGAACAAAAAATTAAAATTGTAAAAGAAATAAAAATATTACAAGAAATCGCTAAAAAATCTAAAGCTCCAAAAGTAATAGACTTCACAGAATCTTCTGGTGCAGGTTTATTATGCGAAATGTCGATAGTAGAGTTACAAGAGAGATTAAATATTATAAAAATTAATTTAAAAGACGAACTAGAGAATAAAAAGAAGAATATAAAAGAACAAAATTCTGCTGCAAAACGTGACCTGGAAGATTCAAAACAGTATATTAAAAATTATATGGCTGAGAAAGAAGATTTGAGAAAACAAAATAATAAGCCGAAATTATCTGTTGATATATCATCTAACAAAGAAATACATGACCTAAAACAGATGTTGAATGAAAAAAGAAAATTTCGAATTCAGTTGACTGCTTAAGTCCAGTAAGGTTTTATAATAAATGTTTATTTTTTTCTGTTTATTATTCCATATTGTGTTTTGCAAAGATCCCGGTCACTATCAAATAAGCCCATACATTAGCCAGAGGCTTAGTATAGAAGATTGCTTCATTTAAAGTCTAGATAATAAATATGTTAGCTATCACAGCCTTAAATGATAATAAATAAATTTAATATTAGCACTTGACGTGGCTTTATAAGGAATAATTTCTAAATTTAATTACTTACATAATCGATAAAGTAACAGCCCAAATATATTTGTAATATAATAAAAATTGCACCGCCATTTCATCTCAAAGTCTTATTGCCCGGGATACAGGTAAACTAAATAAAGTTACGAATAACTTTATATATAATATTGATAGTAAGTTTAGATATTTATTAAATAAATGCTTTATTGACTGAGACAAGTCCAATATTCACATATAATTCAGAAGTATGTGACTTACTGACATGATGGGTGTAGATTCAATCCTCTTCCTAATTTATTTTTATTTCCTCAGCCAACTAAGTTTAAAGTGGAGAATAGAGTGTTTTGTATTAACACAGCCTGAGTAGGTAGAACGGAATCGCTAGATGCTTAAAATCAAACAGATACGATATCCGACAAAAAAGCTTAATAAATAATTAATGTAGCTATCTATTAAGGATTCAATTCAAATTTGTTACATGGAGAATTCAATTAACATAACTACATATTAAAATACATTTTTCTAATTAAATTTACAAATTAAATTCTTTGTAAAACCTATTTTCGTTAAGATTGGTATATTTTTTAATATATCTGTATTAAATTACAAAATTAACAAAACAAAAAAGTATTAAATTTGCGAAAGGCACAAATCAGAAGAATCAGAAAGAAAGAATAATGACACAAGGAGAATTTCAAACTACGACTACTGTAAACGTCAAAACAGGTCTAATATAAAACAAATAAGTATAAATTACTAAAAAAAATAATAATATAATCCATTTTATTTAACCATTGATAATATTCAACGTGAAGATATTGCAAATTATTGTATAAAGACGAATGGTGTCTTCAGGCAAGTCCAATCAATGCGCATGTGCAAATTGACCGCAACACTTAATTAGTATCTGGCAAAGTGAAATATTGATAATGGAATTCACAGTGCCATTATAATACACGCTGTAGTACTTCATAACCAATATAGCAAACTATCACTAGTTTATTATATTAATAAAACTAAATTGACTTATATAAAACAGACATTAATGTCTCTAAATGTTTATATCATCTCTAAATAGAGTCGTTCATTTCGAATGATTGTGTGCTAATAGTAGATATCGATATCAATATAATAGAACAAATCAGGCGACAATTCTCTAGAAATCCGAAAAGACTAGTCGATATAATTTGGATTAAAGCAATAAATATGTCGGGGTCGCCTGTTCATTTGTACCGGTGTATAATTTAAATTCTTTAACGCCAATGTTGAAGATTACGCGGCGAGATAGAGGCGCGGGCGCCCGTGTCGCTGCGACAACCAACAAATAAATTTATATTTCCGACCGATACGGCCGACTCCTCTCTTTGTAGATAATTCGGCCGGTTGCGTTGAACGACTCTATTAACAGCTTCCCTTTTAGGGATAAATGTCAATTTTACTTTTACTTTTACTCGTGTCTATGTTACCGTATGTGTAGTACGAATTAGGTTTGTTTTTTTATATTTTTGTATGTAAAATAAAATATTAATATATTTAATAATATTTTAAACAAGGAAAAAAAACATTTTATTATAATTGAATTTACTGCATAATTTTCTACTACAATAAAACTACAATATAGATTTATTTTTTTATACAATAGATACAAAAATATACTATGTCTATTTATATTATATATTTAATATATCCCACAATGAACTAATTTAAAAAAATCTTAATTTTTAAATTTGTAATATAAATCACAATATATTTAGGGTAGGACTACAAATACGGCGAGTCTTTGAAAGATTTAACTGATAACAGTAAAACGTCAATAACCACCTAATTGGGAGAGAACACTCTGCCCACAATCGCCGAGCCCGACTAAGTGAGAAACAAATAAATATTGGAACATACATCGAGATAATTTCGACGATAACTTAATGTGCTTACATTTTGGATCTGCTCATGGTTTTATGGAACTACCTAAGATATTATCTGATTGTTTTTGGAAATAACTATAAATTTTAAATTTATCATTGTGAGGGTAACAGAAAATTTAGTTTACTCCATTACTTGTTAATTAGTTGTAAGTATACAGTATTTATTTAAGATAGGTAAAATAGATTTTATATATTATAGTACTTGTGACATATTATAGAAGCAATTATGACAATGTCTTTTTTTTTTAGCTTCACGCTGTATTCCGCATTTACAGAGTAGGCACAGGCAGCCTAGTGATAAGACACTCCGCGTCCCACTTTCCGCTGAATTCTCGAGGAATTGCGTGTTGAGTGGCAGAACTCAACGCCGATGAATTTTTCATATTATAATTTAGAATTTTATTATAACCTAATAAAAACAATCCTAATACATTTTTTCAATAACCACAAAACAAAAGCATATAGATATCTTTATAGTAATTTTATGAATGCAAAGGTCTTAATACATTTGTAGCGATTGAGTATTCACACGGGGCCTTACTGGAGTCCTTGTAAGAGCTATTATCGCGGGAAGCACGACGGCCAGGACGGCCAGGACGGCCAGGACGGCCAGGGCTGTCCCTCGGCACTTCAAACGACGTATAAAATTTATTGTTATTGGTTCGAGTCGCGTACATGCATCCACACTTCGCGGCTATCACGACAGTACGACTTTATCTCGGTGTTGCGCTATTCTGAATAAACTGAGTGCCCTCTACGTGTCGCGCTCGACTTTTATGCGACATTTAGGTGACTGTTGAATAACACGGGGGATTTATATGGAGAAAGCAGAAAATTGTTTTTTTTAAATGTGTAACTAATACTCTGCTTATAGGAGCCAAAATATGTTTATTATTGAATAGTAATGATAATGTTAATAAAATAACGAATAAATTTTTGTTTGTCTACATTTTTTTAGCTTACACTTCTCGTATAGCAGGATAGTCAGAAAAAATCTGTGATTTTCTCTTTCACTTTCCGTGCCACTTCAAGAGATTGTGAGTTAAGTGACTGAACTCAACTTAACGCTACTTTGGAAATGAAATTAATTCCTTCTGTAAATACATTATAGACTCTCATAATATTATATGGAATTATATCTTAAGTAGAAAATATGCTACTTATAAAACTATCAAGATTTTCCAATTTCTTTCATACAAATATATTCTTCCACATAAAAAAATGCCATAAAAATCCCTAAACGATAAAGATTTGTAGTAGGTATACAAACTCCTTTATATGTTTATAAGGAAATAAGAAGTAGAAACAGATATTACGACAGTGACAAACGAAACGAATCTGTTAATACCAAATGAAGATATTTTTGCGGTTTAATGGCCACATATGTTAATTTTAATATTTATTAAACTACCCCACGAATTTTATACTCTCTGACCGTCAATGAACGTCTTATTAGCTGTTAACTTAACCTAATTAAAGATTTTATTAGGACAATGAAATAATGTGACATAAATTATTAAATTCAATTAAATTTTTCCATCAAATCTTTAAAAAGCATTTGGAAATATTTTTATAAGTAACTCTTTAAAAATACGGTGAAAAGCTCCGGCCGTTTTTAACATATAAAACTTATACGAATGTCATCAAAAATAGACAATATATTGCAATTCGTGAGTACTTTTATTATAAATCAAATATTGAAATGTAATTTTACTTTAGAGTTGTTATTTTTAATATAATCCCAAACGGTCAAACAGTTTGTCCAAATATTAACCATATTTAAGAAATAACTCCTTACAGTAAGTTTAAAAGTCGTTTTTATAAAATATCGGCATGATTATCAATATCCGGGAAGATTGATTCAGCACTTAATGAGTTCGGGAAAAGGGATAATTGCACGTATAATCTGATTGTTATACTTAAGAATTATGAGGCTATTGTTGCGAGGTAAGTGAAAAGAATAATTACAGGATACAATTACCCATTTCTTATAAGACGCACATGTTGACTCAGAGAGTCTGTTAGGTTTTTTATCATTTAGACGTGTGTCATTTCGGGATTGCTTCCATTGTTGTCGAAACGTGATTATCTACATCAAAGACTTTATCGTTTGAGCAAATAAACTAGTCAATTTTCGCAGTTTAATAGCATTTTCATAAATAAAATTAAAACAATGGATGTTAATGAAAATAATTCAATTAGATTAAAAGTATAATTTCGATTCCATTTGATATAATACTTTTATGATATGTATTAATAAATATTTAATAGTTTATTAGTGGTTTATAATGTACCATATGTAACGTAATAAACATTACTTTGTTTATGTATATATATTTTTGAGTATAATCAATTTTAACTTTATATTCTTATGACAAAATCCTTTTAAATTAATATTATGACTTTTTACTATTTATTTTGTGGAATAATAAAGAATGTATAATCTTACAGGGTTACATTTTATCTTATCGATATTGTGTTTTAAATAAAATACATGTTATATTTTCAATAAAATTTATTTTATTTTAATATTTGATAGGTACGTATGTAAATTTCCTACTTTATTTCACATTAATATATCTGTCTATAATAAATAGTCCACATTGGCTAAGATAGCTTAACAATACATACATATATATATACACAACTAGTCTTCTTTATAAAACCACTCATATACAACGATCTTTTACAAACTAAAGGAATGTGGTAGCGAAGATTATGTAGGTGTTCGTTGACAATAAATTTTATGAATATACCTTAGGCTTAACAAGTTTGATGTTATTCTCATATTAAAACTGTTCAGCAATCCATAATAGGAACTATAAACAAGGTGAGACCGTGGCTTCTAAATATTGATATGTCACTTTGGTATTCTATTTATTTAACGATATATTCCAAAGTTTTAGCACCTGCGACATAAATTAAAGTTAAAATATAATTCTGTCTCGTAAATCCTCACATTTAACTCCTTTGTAAACAGCCAATATAAAAACAGTAAATTTCACTGTGCTCTACTTTATAAATGTAAACAGCACTTTCTATATTTTTTTCATCTCTTAAGGACCTTAAATCTGACATTATACTATTTATAAATAAAACAGTTTCTTTGTGCATACTTAAATTTATAGCCATCTTTCACAAAACTTAACGCCTATATATTTACATGAATTTACAAGCAAATTGGTGAAATAGCACTCTAGTATAATTTACATAATTTATTTATTCGGAACATCATTCGATAGGAATCATATTTCTTACATCAACAAAAGTAAATTAAATATTTAATCAACGATCGTGTTTAGTTAATTGTAAAGGCAAGTCATTGCCGGCCATCCTCTGCCTGGGACTCGGCGATCTGGACCTAATCCTATTCTTTTCCGTTTCGTCATCACTTTCGTGGACATTAATTTCTTCATCTGAATCTGAGTGTGAATCGTATCCTCGTAATTGAATCGATTGCGCTGCTAATAGCGCGGCGGCGTTGGGCACTAACGCTTTAAACGCGCTGTTATCTAAGCTGGGATGGGGTTTGAATGAGCTGTCAAACGTGGATTGAGACAGTTTCAAAGCATTCGCTTGACAAAGAGATTTAATACTAGAATCGTGATGACCAAGAGCCTTAAAAGCACTGTTTTCACCTCCCATCTGAGGGGCGTGGTACGAAACGGGATTTGGGGAAAGGGAACGGGAACGGGAACGGGAACGGGATGGTGAGTGAGCTAACGGGAGAGATGGGGAAGGAGAGTTTGGGATACGGAGTGAGGGAGAGCCACCGCGCTTTAATAGGTTCATGCGCTGGTGGCGCCTCCACTTCGCTCGTCTGTTGGAAAACCAAACCTGTCAGTAACGGTAAACCTGATTAGTATGCCGATCTTGTCTTGTTAACAAATATTCATTTATGCAAATGGTTCTGGTAAAAAAGGTCTGATTTGACTAAATCTATTACAATGTTGACGCGTATGAGATGTTGCATTAATTAGATTACATATTTAATAGAGATAAATATTTATAATAAGGTAATTTTATTACCCAATCAAACTAAATCGGAAGTAAAATTTAAAATGCTAGATTTATATTTACCTGAACTCGTGCTTCTGAAAGTGAAGTCTTAGAAGCTAATCTTTCTCGTGTTGAAACACAAGGGTAATGAGATTTCTCGAACTCCTTTTCTAATTCTTCAAGTTGATCGGGACTAAACGTCGTACGATTTCTTCTAAACTTCGGTTGTTCTCCATCCAGTGATCCGGAATCATCGCCATCCACGTCTAAATTAAATAATTGAGAAAGAATTAACACACATTGAGTAGTCAATGCTTACCTAACGAAGCTAAGATGTACACCGGAAAATAGCAATCATAAAAAGTTTTTTTACATCACCTACCTACTTGTAAATTTGAAAAGAAATATTTATATTTGATGCTATTATGGCGAAGTTGATCAAATTGTTGGAGTATTTGTTTACATTTTTTTTTATATCTCCGGTTTGATTACCTTTTATTCCACCTAATGAATTCTAGATCTAGGCATATCTAGCAATAGTATTTACGTTACTTATTATGAGAAGTACTTACGTATCAAATAAATAAAAGAATGAAAACACATCATAAAACAATTGACTCTCACTAACAAAAAACGTTTTATGAACTTACCGATAAGGCCACGGCCTGACGAACCCAAAAAGCCTTGTTTCATAGCATCTGGGTGGGGTAGTCCTACATTAGGAGCTGGCACTCCAGGTGGCAGTGGTAGACTTCCAGGTGGCCATACACCACCACCAGCCCAAGGGAACCCTCCATAGGGTGCTGGCGCTGCATATAGACCGTAGCCTGCTGCGCGAGCGAATTCTGCAGCTGCACGTTCTGCCGCTCTGTTGCGCAATATCCGATTGATGGAGGAAACGCTTGGGGCCGTAGCGTTTGTACAAACACCTATAAAGAAATAACTTTATTTATTTATTGTTACCATAATCATAATAAATATACATAAATATATTTATTTTTATAGCCTAACAATGTGTTTAACAATAAATATTATATATCTAACATAAAAACATGTTTTTTTTTTCAATCAGTAATTAACAAAATAAGGCTAATTTCAAATAGTGTATTATACCTAAATAACATTTTTTATTTTTTTACAGGTCGATTGATAAAATACCTAACTGCATGAACATCGTACCGCAATTTTCTATTTCACATCCTTTTTATATGATGATTATCACGTGAGCCGTAGTCGTGCACAAGACAAGTGCTGTTACAAGATTATAGTTTTCCATACAACTTCTTGAGCAACGTTCAAGTAATTGCAATATATACTGTAAATTAGTGACCAGCAAGCAGCACGTTAAAACCGATGCGTCATTGGTCGCGTTTTAAATCGGCAGCCATTATATATTTTAATGCGTGCTGAGGATCGCGTGTCGGCACAACCTTGGCAGAGCCATCCCATGTAATTTTCAGGAAACACTCTGGGTAAGTGGTATAATTTAATCATACCCTGTCGAGTTGTAATTGTCGTAGATTTCGTTGTTGAGCTACTGAGCAGTTGCTCTGTGGACCGGTGTGATATAAAATTCTAATTTTTTTTTTGTTTTTTTATATATAATTGCTTTATACAATGTTGCACAATTATCTTATTAGGTTTTTTTATTGTAATCATTGAAAATATGCAAAATTTATTGATCATTATTTATTTTATTTCATAGAATAGATTTTTTTTTTCAACTTGACGCTGTATCACGTACTTATATAGCACGGTATAT
This sequence comes from Heliconius pardalinus sergestus, assembly GCA_001486225.1. NCBI lineage: Eukaryota > Metazoa > Arthropoda > Insecta > Lepidoptera > Nymphalidae > Heliconius > Heliconius pardalinus. The sequence continues at coordinate 11,085 of FASU01044123.1, forward strand.
AGCACGGTAGGCAGAGGAAGAGTCTAGTGTTAAGACACTCCATATTCCGCCGATTTCTAAATGGATTGCGTGTCGACTGGCGGAACTCGACGCCACGTTTTGCCTCGAGGCCACGATTTACAGTCGACCTGTCGCGTTTACAGTCACACCATGACTGGCCTCTTAATCAAAACATACGATTCTATAGTAAAATATTTTTTCATAATCGATCATTTTTTAATATATCGTAATTCATTTCAATAAACAGATATGAGTTATATTATACGTATATGTAAATGTGTTCACGTGCTTATGTTCATTATATTTGCTCGTATATAACTACTTAGCTATTAATATCTGCACACGTATTTCCCTTTGCCAATTATCATTATACAAACTCATATTCAATTGGAACAATTACACCAAGGAAGCATAATTTTGTCTAATTGCTTAATAGACGCCTCAATTGTACTGTCAAAGACATTTTCCTGGATCCCTTGTTATTGACAATTACCTATAGAGTTCATTACATAAATAAACCGCCCTACGACTACACCATTAATTTCTTTAAATTATGATAAAATTTCTCAAGCGTAGCAACACCTATTTATTTAATAAAAATATTAAATATATTTAATATGGTCACGCTCCATAATGAAGCTCTATTGAGACTCCAGAGAACTCTGGCACGGTGCTGGCACCATCACCATCATCATCCAGTTATAATTTACTCAAAACACAAAGCCTTATATAGTATAATACTAATGACCAGTTGCGCACCTCCGGTTATTGTTAACACGTCAAAAGTATAAAAAGCAACTCAACACAATTTGTTTGCTTTGTAATCGGTGCGTTAAGATGCCTCCTTAGAAGGTATTCTGTTCCAACTCACCGCCAATACCACAGTGTTCCTGAGAATGTATTGAAATCAGCGACGAGACCTTCAATTAAATTTCGATATAGGTCTTACAAAAAAAAGTATACCGTTGAAAATGTAAGGTTTTGTGAAAGTACCGACCGTTGTCAACTTTAATCTATTTCCTTGCTCATCGATAATATGAAAAAAAAATACTTAGGAACCGTTGAAGTTGTTTTTGTCACAAACAACTATTTACTGTGCCGTAGGTACCTACACTTTTTTATTTAGATGCATTCAATTAAACTACGGTAGCTTTTTGCAAAAATCTAATTTCTGGAAATTTAAATTAACCGTTTCACAAAGTTAACTTTAACTTATTTTAATAGATTGTCTAATAATTAGATATAGTAGCGTACTTATTATTATTATTCGACAATTTGCACTTGCATAAGCCTAAATGGAAGCAGTTCTGACGTTAGTTCGGGCGTGGCTATTAAACTCACATGTCATTTCCTTTTTTTTTTAATCTTCAACAATGACGTAATGACAAAGACCACTGGTTAACTATTTGTTTTGAAAGAGATCATTATCCGTCAACAGGTTGCAGGTGGGAATGCGATATCTATAATTGTTCTTTTAATGATTTGGGATCGAATTCGGGCTATAATGCCTAGTCACGGTCATGCAATTTGTCTACGGTCGTTTAATCATGATTAGTCTCAATGGGATCCACTTTTATTAAAAGACATAGATATTTAAAAAAAGAAGCTGGTTTCACTTGGTATTTAAATACTCTGTGAGTTTTTTTGGACTACTGGAAATATCATATTTGTCTAATTACTGAGTAAACTATATATAAATTTGGATGATTTGTGTTGTCAGTTGTAACGATCCATAATAAAAAGCAAATTGATTTAAAAATGTTAATGTTTTCACTCCGGGCTGGTGTTAGGTTGGTACCTGCCTAAAAGCGAGGCATGTCCAAAGATAAGACAATCCGGCGCCGTCTGCCATGGAGTGTTTAATCGGGTTAATTTATCGATAATTGACGGAAAACCTTTTTGTTTGTATTGCCGGAAAGTAACAGTAATTGTCACGCCTTTGAAGATTTACGTCCGCTTCTAAATTAAGACATTAACAATCGGATCTCGTGCCTAATGGTTTGGAATGAATTTATTTGTTTTACCCGAACCGGCTCTCGATAAATTTGATTACTCCCATTACCGGACGAGTGGAAATTGAACTCGAAAGAGTTACCTCATAACTGATTACGAAAGCTAATAATCATATTATGGTGAACGTTCCACGAAGTGAAAATAATTAGTTATTTTTATTGCTTGTACACTATTTATACAAAAAGCCTGATTATTTTTATGTCTTCCAAAGACCATTAAGTTGTGCATCAAGATTATCATGCCTATAGATAGCAAGAGATTTTAAAATGTTTTATAATTAAAGAATTAAAGGTAAGTCATTAAGAGCTCATTTGAGGGAAGTCACGGACGGTCCCCCTCTCTATCGGGGGTAAACGACACTAATTGTAAACTTTCGTTTTGTTACGTATCGGAATTATACGCGATGCGCGATCCGAAATCACGTCCGCTCCGAACAAGTGGTGCCAGTTAACGAGTGAGTGGCATCACGTCGTCTAAATGAATTATTGTTGGCTTTATGGAGAACATAAAACGATGAGATCGGAGGCAATCAGGCGGCACCCGCGGCGTGGACGGAGGAAAAAGGTGTCCGCGCCGGCGGGGGGCCGCTGCCGGCCGTTGCGCTAAACGCCCACGCGAGGCCGGGCTCCTCTACCACCGTTTCAATTAGCAATCAATAGCTAAATTAACAAATGTGCCAACATTATTAATGACTATCGATGTGCGATAGCGAATTCTTCACGCGTTCATATTATCAGCTACAATAATATGATTTAAACAACAAAAAATAGTAACTTTCAATAAATATTCGAGTGAACTATATTTTTTAATTACAATAGATTTTATACTGAATATAAAAATCATGACCGTAAACATTGATATGACAAGCAACACTGGCAACACTGGCAACTTTGCTGGGAACCAATTTAATACTGTAACAAAACAATAAATCGGTTTATTGGAACCTATGTGGATATCGATTTGATTTATTTCCAATCGACCAACGAGGCGATACCTTGTTAGTAAATGTCAAAAAACTTGTTATATAAAAACACTTTTCTATTCTTCGACGACAACGAGCGAGTATTCTGACGGTTAGAGTAACTTTGTGCGTTTTTTGTTATTTATCTTAAATAAGATAAAAAAATACTTGAAGCCCATAATAAAAAGAAAGAAAGTGACGATAGCGCTACAGTTTTTACTTAATTATATTAATGTTAATTAATATATAAATAATGGACCAAGTTTATTATTTTACACGTTTTCTTTCAATTGTCCATACATTATTTAGCTCAAAAAAAACTTTCAAATCGAATATCTCATTATAATCGTTATTGCAATCATATTTCAAGCAAACTATCTCGCCAACTATCTCGATAATTGATTGAAAACAGTGACATAAAAAATAAAAGCAGGCAATTCCAAATATTTTAACGGCCTCTCGTAAAAGTTCTCGTCATTGGCCTTGCTAATTGATCGGCGCCACTAAATAATTAATAATTAAACCAGCCCCTACGTATCTACAGTGGTTGGAGAACGAAGAGAATGCTATTAATCTAAATTTGGTCAGTAGCTAGAGCCGCCGTAACGGCTCGTAAAGCGATATCGATTTAGTCGATAAGTTGCGTAAGGCTATTGTCGAAAGCTGCGTAGTCATCGCCAACAAAGGCGGTAGTGGGCACCTTATTAAAATTTAGACGATCTCGATGAATCGCTCTGTTTTGATAACCGCTTCCGAAGACTA
>FASU01044156.1:641-15966 GCA_001486225.1 Heliconius pardalinus sergestus
TTAAAATATAGCTCTATTGTTAAATTATCATGTTAAGTAAACACCATTTTTATATAACATTTTTATAAGGAATATTATATCTAATCGTTTCTATTGTTTTCTTTATTTTTTTCACATAATAAATTTAAAGAGATTTAGTGCTCGATTGCTAATAATATGATTTACAAAATGATAAATATATATAATTATAAATTTCTATGTAGGTACACAATTTTACAAATAATTTGGAAAATCAAGTAGACTACTATCTTAGAAACTTGGACTTATACTAGCGATCATAAAAAACCTAACGCGTTCCAATTACCGGTATTAACTTCTGAAGAAAATGATACTTTTATATGTTTATAATTAATATACCTAATGGTTTCTATTGTCTTCATTTTTTCACATAATAAATTTAAAGACATTTATTGATGATTATAATGAAATTAGATTAAATTTGGAAAATAAAACAGAATTTTGTTTTTATTACAAATTTTAAATAATAGAAATGATATTATCACATTATTTGTTTCTTTTCTCGATCTGAAAAAGATATCCGCAAACACTGCTTGTTAGATACGTTATGTATATACTTATAATAAACTTTTTAAATTATATTTTACGTTTACAATCGTTCATCGTTGAATATGAGTAGGCATTAAAATATAGTCATACATATTATGGCATTGTGGTATTAATTATATATATTATCAATAGCGCAGTACTTACTTATATAAGTTTTAGTATTATGCATATAAAATAGTAAATTTTCATTTCATAGATGGAACGTTATTTTAAAATTGCCGATATTTTTTTATTTCGTACTTCAATGTCATAATTTCCAATTTAAATAAATTAGTCCAGAATTTGTCTGATAACTTAAAAAATATATAAATAAACACATTTACTTACTGGCTTGTATCACTTAAAGTCCAGATTATTATTTATACTAATATAATATTTTATATTTTACTGTTAAAATAAAATAAGATTTCACACGTAAAATAATCGAGCACTTTTCTTTTAGCACAATGTTTATGCGGGAAAATCGCACCACACCGATATTTAAATTTGGAACACACGTGCGTTCACACTCGGCTCTCTGGATATTTGGCACAGATACTGATTTGTTTTAATTTATTTATTTTTTAAATTTCTATATTTTTTAAGACTGTCACATCACAAGTAAGGCCTGTCGATCGACTGTAGAAAGAACAGACATACAACTTGTATGATTGTACTTGACCTTGCGCAGCTCTCTGGCGTACTGATGCCGCTTTTCGTTCACACTGCCTGTTTTATAACACGCTAGTGTCGTTCAAACTTTTACTAAACGCTTTGATAATGAGATGACATCTCTTGTATGGAGCAATTATATATAATCAAATTGCCTTATTTGTTATATAAGTTTATTCTAAAATATTAACACAGACCAAAATCAAATCCGACGTTATATCTTACTTTAAATTCGTGTCATATATATAAATATTCCATTTGTGTTTAAGTAGACTATCAATCAGATTAATTATCTACTATTAAATAAGAACACATAAATGTCAACATTCAAGTTCATTCATGTTGGGAAAATATGCACTAATAGATCATAATATGAAATTTTACAATATGGTGTGGTAGTAGTGGAAAATAAATAAAATTTATAATATTTTAGACCAAATTAATTTATCTTGTAATTTAAAATTTGTAGTCATTTAAAAGAAATTAGCCCATCATGACTCAATGTGACAGCGTCTGACTGTAAAAGTTGATATGACTGTTGTCGGTTCTTTCCTCATTCGGGCGTAATTAGTTATTTTGATTTTCCCGCCCCGGTAAGATAGAATTTTGCCACACGTATTGCTTCGAGTACGACCAAAAAAAAAGAACGAATCGTCTTAACACTAAGTTCGCTCTGCTTACCTACTGGCGAGCGAGAGATAGAGCGAGTAGCTCAGAAAAGAATTTATGAGAAATTATGGAAAGATCTACTTAACAAATTTTTAATTAAAATAAACATTCATTAGTAATGTTTAACCTAATAAAATGCTTTATTTTATAACTGGTAATATGTTTTTGCACATATGAAACGGATGTGGCGCTTAGAACAAGGAGTTCAAAAAATTGTTTATGACTTTAAATTACAGAATTTTATATGTTTTTGTGCTGCTTTACTCAGAAACAATGAAAACACGTGTATTTTATAATACAGTGGCGTAATGTATAGTTCATAAGAGATAAGTCATATAGCTCTCGATAGTGCTGCAGGAGCAAGTGACACGTTAATAGATAGCTTAGACTTCCCAACTCTAGAAAATTCTTATGATTTTTTTGTAGTCTTTAATAATACTCCATGCTAGGTATGTACCTATTATTCTATATTTAATTTATATTGGTAATTTTAGTACCTTTAAAAATGTAGATGATCGATCCAATTTAACACATTGTCTAACAGGATCAATACTAATATACTAAGGAGGCAGTCTTATTATATACACAATAGTAGTGAGCTCGACCCCCAATTCGGGAAATAAATTTAAATAATAAAAAAATAAATATTTAGACGTTGCTGGTAGAGTCTGGCCTCTTGGAAACCGTCCAAGCACCAAGTTAAAAATAAATTAAATAAGAATTTTTAAATTACAATTCAACTGACTGATAACAAATCGAAAAGTATCTAAATTAGGAAGCGTTGGGTTTCGTACTTTAAATAAAACAAAAAATAATAATTTAGATATCATTACTACTTATAATATTTGAGTGATGAAACGATACAAATCTGTTTCTTATTTGTTTTGATTGCATTCATTCTCACGAAATTATCGCATTGTTTATTTATATATTTAAATGCTATGATTTAATGGTATAAATATAATCTAAATTTTAGAAGCAAAACAACTATGTCATCTGAAAAAAAACATAAGTATGTATTTTACAAAGACTGCATTGTATTCTATTTCCCACGCTATCAATTTATCAGTTAAATATGAATATTCGAGAGCACGAAGCATGATCTCTGATGATTTTTCTAAATTTTGGGAAGGAATTTAGGAATATTTCAGAATATATTTTAACTAATTACTAACTGAGAACAAATGGGTATAGAATGAGTATAGAGTAAAAAAATTGCTACAAGATCTCGATCTCTATCTAAAACACCGTCAATTCATTTTTAGAACATAGTCGAAAATAATTTTGATTAAGTTGGAAAAAAGTTCTAATGTGTATTTAAAAGGCCAGCAATTGCTCTAAGTCTCTTACCTGTCACGCAAAGGGCTTGGCACCCCCAGTTTCTATAGTTTGTGTAGTATATGTTCGTAGACTCATCCTTCATACATTAGCTAATTCCATACAGTTGTTCATTCATACACACATTCATTAACATAAACATATAAACACAATCTCGTTCACACCGCGACGTCATTGATATGAGAGCCACTGGCGAGATGTTTTAATCGAGCATCGACCATGTCTGATTTGCTAGTGCTATTAAGAAAATGAAGAACAGTGTGACGTATCCGAACTCGTTAAATAACTATTTTATTATAAATAAGTATTAATATTTTTACTTTAATATCTACACAAAAAGAAGAACAGCATCTGATTGTAAATCGCGACGGTTAGGGGTTTGATTACCATTCAAGGGGATTTCATTTCTTTACTCTGGTAAAACAGCAAAGAGTGGTGTTGAAGTCCGCCACTCAGCTCGCAGTCTCGAAAATTGGGAGAAAACGGAGTGTCATAATACTAGGTTCTCTAAGTCGTTATATGCATACAGTGTAAATTTAAAAAAGAAGAAATAAGTGATACAAACATCAATTTAAAGAAAAACCATATCTTAGAAACATTTTCATGGCAATTTATAGAAATTGTTCCATTATGTTACTCATATGATAACTACATATTATGTAGGTACTATACGGGTTTCCATGTCTTCAGGAAGCCAGCTAATCTCTTAAATTACACCAATTATATGACATATAACATACCTACATGTTGTCTTTTACGTAAGATTTCTTTTTTAAAAACACAATACGTTTTTTCCACCAGCTATCTCATTTTCCATAGTAAGTAACGAAAATGAACATAACTTACCATTACCTTATAGATTCACTTTTTTCCCAAAATTAAAAATTGATTTGTTATTTCAGTAGGTCGCCCTGTACTTGACGAATGTCGGTTCAGCGATAAAATATATAATTTGGAAAATATTTTAATTAACACTAAATATAAATATTCGTGTCGTAGCCCAGGCAGGAGTAAAAGCGTGTGACTCTAAACGCGACAGGTTGTAGGTTCGATTTCCACTCGAGGAAATCAAATATTTAATATTTTTGAGGCAAAGCGTGGCGTTGAATGAGCCACTTAAAAGTCAATACCTGCAGAATTCGGCGGAAAGTGGAGAGCGGACTTCTTAACTCCCTCTGCCTACCCAACATATGAGACAGAGTGAAGATAAAAAAAATATATTAATATTGCCCTTAAAAGGCTCAAAGTCTTGTGGATTCTAAGTCCGTCAAATGGACAAACAGGGTCAAATAATATATTTCACTGATACCTATGTACGTATGTATATAATTGGGTTTGACTTCCAAAATATTATGTTTTTAATATAGGTAATGTCCAAGTGTGAACAATGTCAACAAACTTTCTCTAATATTATAAAATAAGGTTACTTGAAAAAATATTACTGTTATTTAAATTGTATACTATCTTTGCTGAGCTAAATTATGTTGAGTAGGTACTCTATTTTTTCCAGGAAAGAAAGTAAGCAAATAACAATGGTATGACAGAAGCTGACTTTTTGTTACCTTTTGTATGTTAATATAAAGTTGGTCCTAAACTGTTGCTTATACCTATAGAACACTTTACTGAGCCTACTTTTCGTCGTCTTTATTTTTTTAAAATTATTTAGCAATATCTGTACATTTTTACGTATTATTTTAGACGTAAAATAGATATAATAATATATAATAGGAATAAATTCCCCACGTTTAGTTCATTAGTCATTACTGTTATAGCCAATTTTCTGATATGACTTTTTTTTATAATATCTTTCTTGAAAGAGTATTTACAATACATATTTTATATGACACATGTATAATTGACTCAGTAAATATTTTGACATACGAAAATGTGTTTTTCCATTTTCCCAACAGAAAATATCCTAATATGGCTGAACAGGAAAACATTGTATTTATTATTTGTCATGTAGTTAAGTTCGAAGTTCTTAAGATACGATGCTCTGAAGACTAAAAAGCTTTCGTCAAATACTTATATTTTTATTTCTAAAAAGTAGATTACACAAAACTTTTATACATTTTCTTGTTGATTTCCTTGATTTATTATTTTCAAAATTGTTTTTAATCTGTAGTAATCAATTTTTATTGCCAACTATAACTATTAACACATTCTATTAATACTCAACCATTAACTAAGTAAGTCATAAATGAAGTGAGAAAATACCACACGCAGTAAGCAGGTAGGTACTGTCGCCAACGCAACTGCGGAAATCGGAAGTGGCTCCGTAAAGAATGCTGACCATTTATGATATATTATTACGTTTAAATCATTCTCGAAGCTAAGAATAGATACAAGGATTTTTTATACTGTAGCTATTTATATGTATCGTTATTGTTATATTATGTGGTCACGTTTGTATCGCAGATATCATTGAGGCGTAATTTATTTTGGACGTCTTGGACGATGGTTGTTAGTTCAAATCAACATACATTTCCGCTGAGCAGGTTAAGTAGAGGGAATCTAATGTGGAATCTTAGGGAATCTAAACCCCCCGTTCTCCAAATTTTCCAGACATTATGGTTTAATTGGCGGAATTGAACGCCACATAAATTTGTAGAATTATATTTTTGCATATTTCTTACTGCAATACTGTTATATGAAATTGAATCCACCTGTAAAGATGAGCATGATGTGAAAAACATAAAAAAAATAAACGTTAGTAGTACGTAATTGCATTTTTATAGTGAAATGAGTAGCTATTATAATATTGACTTGTTTAATCTTCACGAAGTATTAAAGTGTATAATATACTTAAAAAATATATACATATATCACGTTATAATATTTACGTAGTATTTTACGTTTATAATATTTTTTAAACCTGAACGAAGTTTTCATTTTCTTTTCTAGAAAAGTACTTGCCATTTATTCTGCAAAATTTGATTTACGTAATAAGAGCTAAGCATAATTATAGCATTTATCGTAAATAGCCGACGTAACACAATTCATACGAAACGTAAATTGATAAGCGTAACAGAATCCCCATAAATTATATAAGACTCCTATAATTGTTATGGTGTTCTCATATATCATTGCTGCTTGATTGCGCGGCTTGAGATAACAGATTCAATTTCTAATCTACATATTGCATTTTTTTTACTTCTTCCCGCTTTTCCCCGTGTAGCTACCCTGGCAGGGAAAACAAGTGCAAAGGCACTCCCCTCGCCAATTTGAGCCTAATTTTCGAGACATTAATTGCGTGGTGGAACTCAATCTCACGCAATGTCTCGAAAATTAGGCGGTGCTTGAGGAACAAAATGTGTTATGATTAGACTCCCTGTACCTTGCTAGCGCGAAGCTGAAAAACAAACATAATGTCACGTAGACTTCTTATAACAATTCCATTGACCGAAGACCGTTACTTTCCAATATTAAATTTACACATCTTGGACAAGAGCCCAAGACTTCAATAAAAATATCTTAAAATAGTAATGGTGAAGCGATTGAAACAAAAAAGAAACGTTTATACAATGTGATAGAAATATAGTTTTCACGTTAATAAAAACATTGCAATTATAAATGTAATTTAATTTAATTTATGTAAGCAATCTGTGAAAATCTGAAAAAAAAAAGAAATCTGTGAAAGGAAAATATTTTTAGCTTAAACTTTTCTTTAGTTTAATTTCGCCACTAAACACGCAATGTCTCGATTGGTCGTTGCGTGAGTAATGGAGTGTCTTAACACTAGGTTTCCTCTGCCCATCCTACTATGTGACTGTACTAAAAGTATATGAATTCAAGGTCAATCACGCCTCCTACATCTTATGTACAACTTTCATAATATACTCATACATAGAGTATTTTATTCGAATGGCAACACTCGTCTTCTTTTAGTTTCTTAAAAGTTTCCTCGATAATAAATCTTAACATTACTGAGTCACTTTTACGTGAATATTGTAAATATTCAAGTCAGGTTGCATAGAGTGCATATCATTTTATAGTACGAAATTCACTGAACTCCATTACTAGGTACGTTCTTATACATTTTCCTTAAATTCTTTTGAGTATTATAAGCGTGAATATTATAGAAGGAAACTCCTAATTTTCTCATATAGCTTTTAATACTTAGAAAAATGAATGTAGCTTACTAAGGGGTAGAGGGACGGGATATATCTATCTCAATTTACATCTAAAAGTCCACGCAAACAAAATCGAAGGTCAATTATGACTTAGAACCCACTCGGTACTGATGATTATACTAAAAATACTAGCACATATGTGGTTAGTGTAGCAAGGAATATGACCAATACGCTCTATGTACTCGTATAAAAAAACTATAAATGAAAATAAACCTTGAAGAATTGTATTCTATTGTGTCTATTGGCTTTCGGTTGTATAAGCGAAGGTGCTGGGTTCGATTCCTACTAGGGGGAGTTAATTATTTTTATGTCCTCGCTCTGGTATCGCTAAATTGTGCGATGTGAGGAAAACAGCGTATCATACTACAGGATTGCAGCTTTAACCCGTATTAAAAAATGTTATTTCTACGAGAATCTAAAATATAAGAATATTTATTATGACGGAATATTTTTATTTTTCATATTAAATCTTTTTCTTTAGAATAATATATGAAAACGATTATACACACAACAAGAACACACATAAGATAATTTATTAAGCGTTCGTTCTGCGGAAATCGTTAGCGCGAGCTGTCCGCTATAGATTGCTCTTCCGTACTCCATACACCACGCCTACGCTTTTACCGGAACTCTGCCTATGGTACGACACTTTTAGCGCAGTTTCGCATTATTTCTACAAAATTATGTAAAATGTTTGTTATTTCATTGTAGACAAATGTAAATTGGAATTGGTTTTTGCGTTTTAAATTTATTTTAGGCCAACTGCAGACTTAGAATTACTGTTAAGGTTATATTATTTGTGATGAATTTCATATTTATGTCAACATTTTCTACATACTTTTTTGGTATTTTTATGTTCTTTTCTAATATTTTTTTATAATAGTATTCAACTACTAGATCTATGTTGCTGCGCCACGATAGCCTCGATATTAATATTTTATATAAATTAGATTCAGTTGAAAAAGATATCGATTATATGAATACATATAATAAAATACTAAATATAATATAAATAAATGTAAGTACGTAGAAATAATCATAATGTTACGGAACGATAACAACAGCGTAACTTATCTCATTGTCATGAAGTTGAAGGTGACAATTATTATTTGCATATTTCTCCCTGAAATAATCGTGATAAAACAATGTGTGTAGCATTGTGTTTGTATCTAGCTAGCTATGTACCACTAACTTGTCAATTGATATTGTTATATATGTAAGCACGAAATTAGTATGTATCCCGTATACAGGGTAGATAGAGGAAACTTTGGACCCTAGTGTTTAGACACTCCGTTCCTATTAAGACACTTTAGTTTCTAACTTTCCGCCAAATTTTCGAGGCATTGCGTCTTGAGTGGCCAAACTCAATGCTTCGCTTTGCCTCGTTACCAGAGCAAGAAAATGGAAATATTTAACACTTCATTCCCCCAAGTCGCTATCGAATCAGCAACCGTCGCTTTTACAATCGCATGCTTGAGCCTCTACGCCTCCACGAAATCAAAAATATTTTAAAATAATAGTCTAAACATATATATATATATTTAAGAGTGTGTAGTGACAATCTTACGGTCAAACATGACCTGAATGTATTAGCCTTTTTTACTCATAATATTACCAAATTTAAGTAAAACTACAACAATATAATGATTTCCGCTTACGCCAATTGATAGCATCTGTCGTAAATGAATGCATGACAATCCAAGCACTTAGTATGCGTTAAGTAAATAGACTACGAGAGACCATTGTATGTATATGAACTAACATGTCTGTATAAATCTTAAACATCTTTAAAATTCTATAGAAATCAGTAGTGGTTAACTTGCAAAATGACAATTCTATAACAATAAGAACAATCTTATTCTACTATGCGCGTAAAATAGACAATAAATGTGTGATAAAGGCTTTGTTCTTTGATTGTACATTAAATAAACTTACGTGTGGCATGTATAATGCAGTGATAAAAATATGTAGTAGGTTTTGCTTGTTTGCTCCAAATACTAACTTAAGGCTGGCAACACTATTAAATGAATAACATTTGTATAGTGATAAAATACTATCAAATTTTAATTTAAAATAATGAAACAAAGACAATATCTGCAATTTTAGTACTGAATTACGATGACATTGGATTCGAACCCGCGATATTTGCGCATTCTCAAATATTAGCGGCCAATATTTGACTTTCAATACATATGTTAAATATTCAAATTCGTATATTAAACATTCATATATTAAAAAAATTCAAATTTAAAGTCTGTAAACATTAAATAATCATGCAACGTTATTTTGAGTTTTAACCCAATTCTTGCTTTCCAGTTTCTTCAACTTGAGTGTTTTTCTTGTATGTTTTTTAGTTTTTGTAATAAAAATATGCTATATTTTTCTTGATTATGCACAGTGATATTTAAAAAAAAACTTGTAAAGGCGAGAGTAACAAGGTCGGCAGTATTCTTTATATAGAGTTCTTATCTTATCTATTGTATATAATGTTTAAGATCGATATAAAATGTTAAAAATGTATGAATAATATTTTAAATTGATAAAAAAATGTATTTAACATTTACTGTTTCATATATTCCAATTGAACGAACATAGATGATCATTTCGGTATTTTTTTTTCATCAGCTTCACGCTGTATCACACATAATATGTAGCACGATAGAGCGAACTTAATATAAATACACTCCACTTCTATGTGTTTAATTTTCAAGACATATCGTTAAAACCTCAGTGTCTTAACGATATGCTTCACTCTGATTTGAGATTCGTAAAAAAAAATATGAGAAAATAATAATAACTGCTATATCTAAAGTTTGCGCGCGACCTTAACAATCAGGTTCCGCTCAAAATGGCCAGTTTTAATAGGAAGTTCAACACTTCCGAATGGTCGCAGCGAACAGTATTATTGTAGTGTTATTTTTTTTTTTTAAATAAATATAATTCAGATTAAATTAAGGCGCGGTTGATGCCAGTGAACTTTGATCTTTTAAGTTTTATTGACCGCCATGTCTCAAGAAACACTCTTACTCTTTAATATCAACTTTAACTAAAGCTTAAAACTTTAACTAAGCGTTAAAGTTTTTAGGGAAGCACTAGGTAAAAGAATATAATATAATAATTTTATAATAATAACTTAAATATTAATTAATGTAATCGATCAATATATGTCTTTTGCTCACATCAATTTCGAATTTGTATGCTAATTCGGGTTGTTAATTTTGGACATGAAAAGGTATCGATGTTATAATCTTAACCTGTTTGGATATGAAATTAATATTTAATTATCAATTAATATTTAATTATTAGTTTAAAACAAACGAATGTTGCATATATTAAAAAAATATATATTTATTTAAAAGATCTTTTTTAATGAATCTCTGTTAACATTAATTATACGTCTTTCTTTATTTTAAAATCTATTACAAAAGGCTGATGACCTCTATTCGTAATTGCTGATAGCATTAACTTGTTTATTATATTTTATTAATAATTATAGTAAAAAAAAATTTGTTGGTTTATTTATTTATCTAGTCATGTTTGTCTACCTAAATCATTAAATTTTTAGAATTCATACTTTTTTCCTACGCCTCGGTGGAAGCCCTGCCTATTGCGGGCTATCGTTGCCTTTAGTGCGCTCCGCGGTACACTTAGAATATGCCATGTGGCCCATGTGTCATACACAACTTCTAGTTATTTTCATTTGACCACGCGGGTAAAGTCATAGAAAACTCAGTTCCTAATTAAATAAGTTGAAACGTTATTGAACATTGTTCGACACTACGATCAGTCAGACAGCGCGACGCGGGGTCGTCGACCCGCCGCGCGCCGGCCGTGACCTACTCGCGAGTGCTACTTGCTCCGCGGAAATAAACTGTTAACCAATTCAACGTAACTTTAGTTTTAACTATTGATTTTTTTTCTTAAATTTTCTTAAATTACTTATTAATAATATTACGAATGCGTTCATCGTAGCGCTATGAGACAACGTCTGAATGTTAACACGATGGTTGTTGGTTCGAGGGGAATTAATTACTTCCAACTCCACGCTCTGGCAAGACATAGAGCAGCGTTGAGCTTCGCCACTAAACAAGCTATGTCTCGTACCTGGGTAAAAAGTAGAGTGAATTTTGACTCAAACTTCTACTTCAAAAAGAATGAAGCTGCTTTTTCCCTAATAACGTCAGGGATTAGGTAAACCTACATTTTTAATAGTTCTTTTGTAATACGAAAACCATTTACTTTAAAATTTTATGTCTACTATAAAGCACTTGCTATCATACGTACTTGACCTAAAGCCTTGACTTAATAAATACTTTCCCCAGTAAAAAAAATCTTTTCGTTGTCTCCTTGAAATTGTGCAAGAGTATTTTTTCATTTTTTTAAAACATTAAAACGACATTTATAACATATAATTATTAACATATTAAATTATAGAATAAACGTGAGCTTATTAATATAATTAGCTATAATGATTTTTTTTGTCTGGCGCAATTGACATGTAAGAATTTTTTTTTATAGGTAAAATCGTTTTACTTGAAAGAGTTAATATAATTTATCAAGAATCAAATTTCAGACTTTTCGTTTCGTTTTTTTAATAGCTTGTTTCATTAGAATAAATGAAGGATTTGAAATGAATTGTTATATTTGCCTTTAAAACTTCTTACCTATTTACTTAAGGTTACAACACGGGTCGTTGACCGCCCTTGACCTATTGCACGAATATCCGAGATACGAAATTCGTACGCTCATGCTATATAATGTTGTTAATTTCGCAAATCCAGGGTAGGCAGATGGGACCTACTGTTAAGACACTCCATTCTCTACTTTTCGCTCAATTTCGAGATATTGTATTCCAGGGTTAAGAATTGAATCACTGTGTCACAACGGGTTAAGTCACTCCTTTCTTCAGTATTAGTTAGAAAAGTCTTCCTTCTCCCATTTTTGTTGAAATTCTCTGTTACGCGCTGTATACAGAGACAGACGAAAGTAACCACAGCGAAGTTACTATTTTCTCGAATTTTAGTAGCTTTTCCTATCTCTAGTAACTTTTGTATTGGTATGTGTACAAACCTATATGCGTACGAAATAAGTTCATATCATACGTGAAATATATTTTTAACATTGAAACTGGAAGCGGAAGATATTTTTAACACTCTTTAATTACAGGGCCTATACAGGTTACACGAATGGACTGTCTCATTCTTTACCTGACTTATTTTCAAGGAATGATACCTACTTTACTTTTAAACATTTCATATAATATTTTAGGTATATTTATATTACTCAACATATATTAAAATATATAATGTTTTTAAATAGATATTAGAAAAACAAAAATAGGTGAGAAAGTTTTAAGTAATTGTTTGTACATACATATAAATGTATGTATAAATTCAATATGAATTAAAGTAATTAAAATTTAAGTGCAGTTTAAATTTAATTTTATATTAATATTTACATAATACAATGATTACAATGTTATAATAATTGCAGAAGCCGGAAAGTATTTCAATAAAAGCAAGTCTATTTAAACAAATCAAGGCATTTTAGTGTAATTTTTGATGCGAAATCGCGTTTGTTCACATTGAGATTATTTCCTTATTACTAATCGGAGGGACAGGAAGTTACATATATTATATATGCCAAGGGCTGCAAATATTTAATTAGCGCTTTTACGCTTTTTCACGATTGTTATTTTGAAGTCGCTAATCTCGAACTACTAATAGAAAAAATCCACTCTACTTACATCAGAGTTGGTTCAGCACTTAGAATGTGTCTGTCAAACACAACTTTTCTCTTAGTCATTTCCATTTGATAACGCGGACGAAGCCGCCTGTAAAAATTATTTAAATATAAGCATATTACAAAGCTATATAAGACCTAATACTGGAATTTTCTTAAACTTTTACAATTAAATATGCAAAGGACAGCAATTTTCACAATACGATGATTTCCTATGAACATAGCTGGTACACGCTAATATATTTAAAGTTAATTGATATATTTTAATGACATTTAACGGACTGTGAATCGACGTTACTAAGTCATTACACGAGTTACACGAGTAACAATAATTAAATATACTTACGTATGCACTTGTTGTATAAGAAATGAACTACAATTATAAGTCTGTAATGGTTTTTATTTCTATTACCTATAAATTTCGTAAGAGAACTCCAAAATTAATCGGAAAAAGCTTTTTAATAGTAGATACTAATTAATTTTACATTTTTGTCCACAGACGTGCTTCTATGATGTCGCCGCGTCAACTCATGCGCAACTCCAACATGACACAAAAATGGCAGAGACGGGAAATATCAAACTTTGAATACTTAATGTTCCTGAATACTATTGCAGGTGAGACTTCAATCTATGCTATCTTTATGTAGCTTTTGTTAGATTAAACGCGCTAATCTCAGGAACCACTGCTTCCATTTTGAAAATATTTTTTTCGTTTTACCTATACTCCATTTATCTAAGAATACTGTAGACTTTATTAGGTATATGATGACATATTGTTTATACGTAACCTACTGAAGCTGTTATTTCAATTTGACTATGTGGACGAAGCCGCAGGTAAAATGTTGTATTTAAAAAACCTGAATACAGCGAATGTTGTGCGTGTGTTGCAACGAAGACAGAATTATATACCAGACTCATTTATGAAACGAAAATAACAAGGAAAATGAATAGTAAGATTGTTAAAAACAATAAAGAATACGGGCGGCATTTAAAAAAACACCTACGTGGTTTTTGAAAATAAAAAATATTATATTTCTATATAAAATACAATAATTTCACAGATTTTTCAACCAAATTTGTAGGTAGTTAGTAGATAGTAGCTTAGTAAGATAGTATCTATAATGTTATAATAAAGTTTTCTTGTAGATACGTACCTACTATTAATATAACAGGTTTAAATATGATTGCTTTATATTATTAATTTAATATATATAATATAATTTAAATTGACACTGTCATGGTACTCATACTTGATATGATTGATAGAAATAATACGCTAAATTATGATATTAAATTCAACTTATATAGAACAAGACAGGAAAATGTGATGTAATTTAATGGTAATTGGATTCTTACATAATTATATATGTAGATCTCACGTTACCCACCGCAGCATACCTGCTAAGAATATCTTCATCAAACGTTGTATAGTGTAGTACTCAAAATGTAACTTTTTTAACCATATTAATTGATTCATTTATTTATATAAAACTCTTCCATGTGAGTATTGGAAGGGAGAATTACGCGGTGTTGAACGCTGAAATTTGTCCTTGAAGTGTGTGAAAATTGTCTTTTGGCTGGAAAAACAGATTTTAGCTTTTACAGTAGACGCAAGTGAACTTGCGGGCTAAAGTTCGTTGCGTATATTGTGATATTTGATAATCAGTCTTCTGATAAAAATAAAAGCTTAACGTTTTTTTTTTATTATAAAATTTCATCTACAGTTCTATAATCAAATATTTGATTTCACGTTATTACCACGATTTGTACATGGATTTTTCAAGAAACAAAAAATAAATATTTTTTCATTATGATTCACATTGAACACTGTTTTGAATACAAAACTTAAGTCTAGTTTAGTAAAACGATGACAAAGCTCATTGCTCATACGAACTTTTCGTTAAAACCGCGAATGTTTCATTATATTTTCTGTTAAAGGCTATGATCGTAATCACGATCGTTCGTAGAAACTATTATAAAGCCATATGTCATTGGACTAGATAAGTTTTCCTTTAATTGTAGGACTTAGTATGTAATAGTGTTCATATATTAATAGCAGAATTAAATAATTTACTACTTGCGTAAAAACGTTACGTTTACACAAGGAATAAATTAATTAGTTCGTATATATACGTTTTAAATAACTATGCTCATATTTAACATAGTTATTTAGTAAGTATATTATGTTATTGAATTTTAATATCACAATGTTCTTGTTTTTTTTT
>FASU01044224.1:1962-13316 GCA_001486225.1 Heliconius pardalinus sergestus
ATTTCCACTCGAAGAAATGAATTATTTAATATTTTAATTTTTTCGCTTCGAATTCCGCGACTCAACACGGTATACCTCAAAAATTTGGTGAAAAATGGGGAACAGAGTGAACCTTAACACTAGATTCAATCTGCCTACACTGCAGTATGCAGGATACAGGAAGCTGGAAAAATTAAAAGTTATTATAATAGTACTGACAATAAAATCTAACCCAAAATTATTTCAATGTCAACAATATTTCAATTAGCTAAAGTTACAAATACTATACAACAATGCTCCAGTAAACCAATGATAAGAAAGTCATACAAAATGATAACTTGCATTAGTGATAAAGGTTAAACACTGGAGTAGATAAAGAATTATTTAAAGAAGAACAATTAAATAGAATGAACTAAAATGTCATAAAGGTTAAAAAATAGCTTTTTAAATACAGATGTGTGTGAATCATATATGGACAAAACAACAATCATGAGTTACTAAAACCTGTTCTTTTTAATAAATTTTACATGTCCTCATTTTATTTGCTGCTGTGAAACAACTTTCAATATTGTGGTATTCAATATTTTTAAAAATATTTTTATAGAATGTAGAAAAATGAAAACTCAAAAAATATGCAAAATACTAGAAATAATAAGGTTATAGAGGCTAATCATAGCGCAGAGCCACAAAGTGTGACAGTAAACGTGACTGGTTGTGGGATCCATCCCCATTAGAGGAAATTAAATATTTAAGTTAATTTCTATTTCCCTTTCTTCGCTCTGGTGTCTCGGCATAGTGCATCCAATGTCCAACATATTATCAGATAATACTAGTTCAGATTTAGAATCTCTAATTAAAAATGTTTTTACTTAGAAATATAGTGTGAGCGTTGGGACTGTACAATTACTACAAAGAACATCTCAAACTCTAAAAAGATAAAAAGTTAATCTGAAAAACTCTTAAAGAAAATTTAAACCAACATAGAAATTTATTTAGAAAATTTATATGGAAATTGGCATAGATAAAAATATTTTGCAAATGTTATATCCCAAATTATAAAAATATATCATAACTACAAAACACATGTAAGCAAATATGATATGAAATGAATGACGTAGATACCAATTAAACTAATGATCTTTAACAAGTCTAATATAAGTTTGCAATCTATAGTCTATATATTTTTTAGTGTCTAAAGGATTGTACCAAAAATTTTGTATTTAATATTTCAATAATGTAAAAATATTATTCATATTAAAAAACATTGCTGTTATTATTTGGAGTACATGAATTAGAATTTACAAGTGGTGGTTATTAATATTTACCTTGACATAAGGAAATATAAGCTTTTCTTTAATTTTTTCCCAAATGATTCTTGTCATTTCATCTCCATCCATTTCCACAACAGGCTTTGAGGCAACAACTCTTTTTGAAGCATCTAAAATAAAAGTGTAATCATACATTTTATTTCTATTAATGCAAAAGAGGTATTCTTATTAAAAAAATTTTTAAAAAATTTAGTAATCTGTCAGAAAAGTTATCAATTTAAATGTTTTTGTCAACATTTCTTATACTTTGTTTATAAGAAATGAGTGAAGGCCTTAAAATAACTTTTTTTTACGTAAATTTTAATAATAATTAATAAATTAGTAGCATAATCACATAAACCTATATTTTATGTAATAGACCATAAAAATATTATTTGTTAATTATTTTTATAAATAAAATACTTACAACTCCTCGTGGATGTAATAGTTTGATCAGAAACATATTTAAATAGGCGCTTAACATTATTTCCAGCCATTTTTAAAAAAAATCAATGAAAAGTTATAAAACACGCGAAAGAACAAGTAGTCAAAGTCAGACTACTTTTTTTAAAGTACCAATTTAACGTCCACAGCTCCGCGTGTATACGTGTCACAGTTGTTCATACGCGCATACTGTATCTGTATGCAGGGTGGTATATACAAATAAATTTCGTCACAGAGTAGTAATTTAAACAGACGTCTTATTTTTATTTTTTTAAAAACGATTGAAAACTAAAAATGTGTTAATTATATTTTTTGTTGATTTTTTTTTATTTCAATGATGATTGCCTCTATCTTAAACGTACTTATTTAAAAGACTTTGCTAGAAATAGAAATATTCATTTTAGTGAGACGCTTTACATTTATCACTAACACTTAAATACGTACATAATTGTTTGGTTTATAATTATTTTATTTTCATATAACCTATACATTATAATAACAACTGGCCACTGTGTGTACATAGAAGATATATGAGAGTTTCTATTGGGGAATTGTAATAGGACTGAAAACAATATTTTATATAAATTGTTTGTGCAAGCTAATTTCATCCGTTTCTGAAAACGGCATAACTGATTTAAATGTATTTATTATTTTAGTATATTGGTAAATTTTCCTTAATATATCTTTTTTACCAGTTAAATAAAATAGTTATATCAATTCAAACTATTTTATTTAATAATATTGGTAAAAAAATAATTACTTTATTGAGTTGGCTGAATTCATAGTAATTTTTTCATGACTTTTATCTGTAAAATGATAATTTGTACTACTGAACTAATACGTAAACAAATTACAATTTGCAAGATTTGGAAATAATCCAAACTTCGAATCTAGAATAGCTTACTAATAGTGAAAAGTCATAATTTTATCGATTTCTTCAATTTTACTTTCCTACACACGAACTCGCAGATAGCTAGTGTAGTATGCAACTCAAAAAAGTAACAACAATGAATAGTCATATCTACTATGTGTATTACTCTATGCGCCGAGTGTGAGCGAACGAGGACGGCCGGCGCGCAACGACACCCGGCGGCGGCCGGCTCCATCCGTCCTTCTTGTTCGCTGCAATAATAATATTCGGGGCTTTCTGTAGTTCTGTACGGCTTGGTTGATTATTAACGTTGTTCAAGCTTATAATCGTTTTTTTTTTATATTATTTCACATTTTAATCCACATTTAACACAATTTAACAAGAAATATAAAACAGAGGAAAAAGATTTATGTGATACATTTTCTGGAAGCACAGATGTTCATTGGAGTTCGTATTTTCAGAATATAATAAAGGTAAGATAAATTATTCTTTATTATAAATATTGAACATTTTCTTTTGTAAATATTATAAACCTGCTTGGCTAAATCGTAATAATATTAGATCTTGTTAATTTCTACAAATTTACGTATTTATACCATGTGTTATTTTTTTTTATTCATAATTAAAACAATAGTTTTTGTAATCTATTATGGTTTGATTATAAACAGTAATAATTATTATTTCTCAGAACTCTGGGCTATTAAATCAAATAAAACTAGTATTAATGCTTATCGTCCAAACAAGTTGAGAGATAACGAAAGGTTAGCAGATCTACTGTACTGGTATTTTTATTTATTGAAATATTTTAAGTTGTGGGCCGTTTATTTTTTTAATAAAGTTTAATAATTATTCTAATTAAAATCTGAAATGTTTACTTATAGTTATAATTATATAAATACTAGTTTTATTGCATATCAAACCACTGTAATTTAATAATACAAAGGTTAGTATACTTACTTAAATATATAATTATCGTCTTTCACGTTCTATATTAGTGCAATAATTAAAATTCAAAGCAATAAAATATGTATTTAACTTTATCTCTGTAAGCCTTCGTAGTTTCTTATTTAACGTTTCTTTTACACATTTTGATATTCTTGATGAACGAGTTTTAACAAAATGAATACATAAACATTAAATAATATGCTTTTTATACGAAAATTTAACTCTACTAATTCTGTGATAGTAATCGTATCATTATTTGCGGACATATACTTATTTAACAAAATCTATTATAAAACGTACGAACGTACGAACAACAAGCCGTAGCCGCCCTGCAGTTAGCTGGACGCAGATTTGAATTTAGAATTTTTTTTTTTTTTTTTAGATATTTCGTACTGTACATTCTTATCAAAGTTAATGTATACTTAATTACTTATCAAACTTTACCATCGAGTTACTCTTAGTATTAAATATCGGTGCTAAAAATGTCTCAATTAATGTCCCATGTCCTATTTGAATTAAATAGAAAAAACAGTTTTTAGTCTTTTTATTGTTATTTTTAATTCAATCATGAAGAACATTATGATAGGATGTAATGCTTCCACCTCTCTGCATGTACACACGCATTCGTTTGTCGTTTTTTTTAAATGACATTTAGTATAAATCAGTGAGAATTTCGTTGCAGCGATGCAGCGTTGTCTCTCATTTAATACACAGGTGGTTTTGTCCATGTTGACATTGACCTGTGATTTCAAATAACCCCATAAAAAAATCTAACGATGTTAAATCAAATTATCTTATTCTGATCACCGTAACGAGAGAGTACATGACCTAAGTTAAAAATACTAAATTTAAATTGAACTACAAGAAAAAAACATATTTTTCTACATACTTGCACTACTTACTATTTATTTTCACTCATATAATGTAAATAAGGTTATCTACTAGCAGATAAAAAAATATATAATAAAATTAAGATCTTATATCTTTTACACTATATTGAACACTTATATATATATTTTTAGACTGATTCAACTAAGTTAAAACAAAATGTGCGGCTGCGTGAGAATTCTCCGCATAGGAAAGCCGCTACCCAAATCATGGCAACGGAGACGCTTTACCACATCGTCGACACCTCCACAGCCCGTTCAAGGTGTACCGTACACGAAATTAAGTGTCGGAGTGCCTAAAGAGATATGGCAAAATGAACGCAGGTATGATAAGAAATATAATCGGCCTATGTTATATTATAGGACGGTTGACGTGTCGTGGCCGCCCTTAAGCTGCTTATTTTCTTCGAATATCCTAACTTCAGGGCGGCCTCGTCTCGTCGACCGTACTGTACGTATGATGGAGAAATTGACTCAATGTGGATACGTTCAACTGTCGTTATTATCTTTTAGATAACATTTATTGGGCCAGAAAGAAAATCATTAGAATATTTTGCCCTTTTCATAATCTACTTACTTTTTATGTTCATACATAACACAGTAAAGAGATTTTATAGTAGGTACAATATACATAAGACTAACTGAAATTTCTATCTAATTGCCTTAATTAAACAGATGTTGATACAGTTGTTAGATATCTTTATATATATGTATATACACAATGAAACAATATACATTATACATATAGACTGTTTTGTGTCAATATTTTTTGTGAATGTTAAATTGAAGTTAAATTAAAAATAAGAAATACAATAAAAAATGTATTAAAATAATTAATAATATTTGTTTTTAGGGTATCAATTGTACCTGCAGTAGTCAATAAACTGGTTAAAAAAGGATTTAGTGTAAATATTGAAGAAAATGCTGGAGTCACTGCCAATTTTCCTAACAGAATATATGAAGAGGCTGGAGCAAAAATATGTACCTTAAAGGACACTTATCAATCAAGTAAACATTTTTTGAATATTAGTGGAATAAAATAAAACACTAGCAAATTTTATTTTATTACAAAAATGATGTAGAACTAGGCCCAGGATCCTATTAAAACCCAAAATTCCCATGCCTGGGAACCTATTAAAACACTCCTTGCTTGAAACACTTCTTTGCTCTTCTTTATCTTATTGAAAACGAAGGTGCTGATAGATGATCGTTTTTTTACAGATATTATTTTAAAAGTCCGCCCATTAAGTGAGGGCGAGATACAAAACGTTCAAGATGAATCCACCCTTATATCATTTTTGTACCCTGCTCAAAATCAAAATCTTATACAAAAACTGGCGGCGAAAAAAGTCAATGCATTTGGTAAGTTTATAAAGTGACATGCTATGCTATATAAGTATCTGACTGCAATGGTTGTTGGTTCGATACCATTCGGCGGCATTATTTTACAATAAAAAGAACCAAATCCACTTGCTTTAGTTAATTTTAAGTAAAACATGTATTTATTAACACGTATAATATTTCTTTAGCAATGGATTGCATTCCTCGCATCAGCCGCGCGCAAGTGTTCGACGCGTTAAGCTCGATGGCCAACGTGGCGGGATATCGGGCCGTCATTGAAGCCGCTGCTCATTTTCCACGCTTTTTTTCGGGTAAGTACAAAAATTCCAGTAAAAAAACTTAAATGATATGACGCTATACATAATTGGTGCATGAACAGTATTGTTTTATAAATAATATTTGTGTTATCGCTCAATAGTAGGTACACATATTTTATTCTTAGATAAATCATATAGTAAATATAGCTGGCTATTTTTTTTACTGCGCTATATTGATACGTGCTGTCAATAATAAAAACCGTTGTAAATAACAAAAACTACTATACACTACACTTACAGAAACAAAACAATTTAGATGTATATAAATGACAATTCTACATTTACTAAAGTCTAATTAAACGTTATAATTGAAAAACACGGATAATGCAGTATCTTAACCAGGATACTAGCTCCATAACTAACTATCGGATAGTAGTTAATGAATAGCAATAAGTACAAACAGTTGCTACTAGAAATGGATAAACAACGAAGGATTATGCGAAATAATTTTATATCCTTAACCAAAACCTTATTCAATGCAATATTCATCTTTTATTCTTATCCAGATCCGAAATGCTGCAACTGTAACATCATACATATTAGGTTGTCTCTGCATACATATAGTACTGCCAATATCTCGTCGTGGTCGCCTTGAAGTTTAGGTTTTTGAACTTCGGTGCATTTGAGAAGATAAAAATAAAAAGTAGGAAAAACCCTTAAATCCATCTACAGCTAACTTAAGACCAGCCACGATACCACGCAGACACGATACGCACAAATCAGGGTAGGCAGAGGAAACCTAGTCTTAAGACACTCTGTTCCCCACTCAGCTATGCTAATTATTGAATCAGGTCAGATGACAGCCGCGGGGCGCGTGCCGCCATGCCGCGTGCTGGTGGTGGGTGGCGGCGTGGCGGGGCTGGCGGCGGCCGCGCAGGCGCGCTGCATGGGTGCTGCCGTGCGCGCCTTCGACACGCGCCCCGCCGTGCGCGAGCAAGTGGAGAGCTTGGGGGCCCAGTTCATCACTATGGATGTTAAGGTTTGTTTATTATTCTTGCCAATTTAAAATCCAAGGGACATTTTATTGGAATCATTCTTTCCAAAACAATAAATATAGGCAATAACTTAGTCATTAGTACCTAATGTTTTTTGACAAGAAATATTATAAGGGCGTTTTTAAGTATTCACTTTAACTATAATATGTAGTATACAATAAAAAAACCGACAGATTCCATTATTGATTTTTATAGATATTCTGTTACTATTTTTTGTCTACCTAAATATGTGTTTCGTAAAAATATATGATGTAAATACTATATATACAATGTTTATTACTCTTTTATTATATAGCTTAAATAGATAGATAATGGATATTATAATTTTATGTTTGTTTATTTTACTTATATATTTTACTTTGAAGTAGTTGATTATACACTGAAACAAATGGAACAATTACTTTAATTAAGGTCACAGATTAAATGAGAACATACCCGCATCTTCATCTATATTCAGAAATTATACTTCGTTAGGGCTTAATTATCTTATTAACTACAAAAGAGTCGTGTTTTTAACTGATCAAAAATCACTGTTATATGTCTATATTATGATAGTTATAATAGGCAGTAACTAGAATGTAGTATACAAGTAAGTTCTCTGCTGTGCATCCCTATAAACCACACTAGCAATTCAAACGCTTAAAATTATCGATATATTATTGCCAAATTATATAAAATCTTTAAAAAATTGTAGCCTGTGTTATTCTGATGCATTAGCTGTAGCTGTACTGTAAAGATTTATCTTAATTCGTTCAGTAGTTTTTGTGTAAAAGAGGAACAAACTCCCTCACAAACATAAATTTTCTAATATTAGTAGGATTAGCAGATAGATATTTACATAAAAAAATATATAGTAAATTGAATATTAGCATAGATTTGTTTAGGCGCTGAATCTTCTTTATTCGCGACATAATAAGATATTTATCTAGCCCAACTGCAGTATGATAAAATGCTCATTATGATGAGATAACAAGTTATTGATGAGCTATACATTATTACTTTTATAATGATAAGCTGTAAAACAATGATTATCGTATCGTGTCGTATTGTATTATATATTTACAAGCACTAGGCATGGATAAAGAGTTGCATAGTAACTTTTCATATTAACGCCTATGGTATCTACGAACTAAGTTTATTAGAACTAAGTATTATATAGGTGGAAATGATTTTACATAGTATTTCATTAAATAATTTTCTAGATCTCCTCATAAATTTTTGTCCCTCAATAATCTTTACTTGGCAAATTAATTATTTTCATTTTCTTGTCATGTTACGTATACGTTAGTATGTTTAAAAATATATATTAAATAGATTGAAATAGTACAGAAGTTGTAGATTTAAAAATCTAAATTTGATCAATATAAAATTATGTCTATTATTTTTCTGTCACATTTAAATTAAATTGTATGGGACAAAGATCTAGATCATCGGTGGCTAGTAATCATCAATAAATATAAATATAATAATAATGTATAATATGGCAGTATGGACGGATTAATTGATGCATGGTTGCGGCTAAAGTATTATCTTACAGTTATGGATGTACCTCTAAAGTTGATTAGTAATTATAAAATACATAAAATAACATACGATCTCACCGTTCAAATTTTTTCTATTTGCTAAAAATTATAAAATATAGTATGACCATAAGTTACTCTAATATATTAAGATTAAAGAAAATTAAATATGTAATTACATTTTATTTTCTTTCGTCAATAATTGAGTTAATTCCATTTTTCATTGTAGTTATAAGTTGTTTAAATTTTGTTTTGAGTTAATGAATTCGTCCAACCAGTCTATTTATAAAGCCACCTCACAAAAATGGTCGTTGAACTTTTGTTTTGCGCCGTAAACTTCTTTGAACGATCCTTGTATTAATATCGTATTTATTGCTAGAGAAAATAGAATAAAATCGATAAAAAAACACTTTATCTTTATCAAAACCCCCGCAACCCACATCGATAAACATTATTATCAAATATTTGGTAACTGTGTACGTGACTTGTTTATTGACTTTTCCTTATCAATTTCTTTTTAGAAATCTGTATAAACAATGTATGTATGATGATATTTTGAATATTATTTATTGTAATATGTATATTTTCAAGGTCTATGTCGTAATATGAACAAAACAATTTACGAGGATCTTGATAGCAAATACATATATGCACAGATATTATGTAAATAATTACAGATATCTTCGTAACTGAAGCAACTAAGGTTTCTATACTATAATATATGAAATGCACAACAATAATATTCTACGGTTTTTTTATATTTTTAACAATCATAAATAAGCAATGATGTCGAATGCCGGTCGATTTCCAACTTCATACAAAATTTTAGTTTTATGTTCTTTAATATGACGAAGAAACAAATAATCATACTTACGGTTATCGCATAGGTTCAAAATCTCAAACTAAGGCACAACTCCTGCTTTGAATGTGTTTAAAAAAATTTTTATATGAATGATATCTTAAATTTTAGTAAAATAACCATGCAAGTTGAATTTATGTATGAATGAAGATTTTTGACGCACCCATCACCATGGGCCATTACATTACAAAGTGTTCGAAACGTCAGGTTTCCTAAAATGTACCTATAGTGCGTGATTAACCTATTTTTTAATTTTTTATTGGTTTTACGTATTATTATAGGAAGAAGGTGCCGGTGCAGGTGGTTATGCGAAGGAAATGAGTGAGGAGTTCCTCAATGCGGAACGGGCTCTCTTGGGCAAAGAGGCTCGCACATCAGATGTAGTTATTAGTACAGCTCTCATTCCTGGCAAGCCTGCGCCTTTGCTTATATTAGAGGTATGTTACATTAATAAACCAACATTTGTTCACAAAGTATGATTTTTTTAAAATTTATTATTTATTTTTGCTTCAATCTCCTTAATACTTATTCTGAACTAACTTAAGAGATAATAGTTATTTGTAAATGCAAGAAAATGGCACAAGTGGTATCTATGTAATTACTTTCCAGGATGCAATTAAAGACATGGCGCCAGGCAGTGTCATTGTAGACTTAGCAGCTGAAATGGGGGGAAACATACAAACTACAACCAAGGGCCAGATTACCAAAGTGCACGACGTCACCCACATCGGTCTCACTGACTTGCCCAGTAGAATGCCCGCTCATGCTTCTACGCTATATGCTAATAACATATCCGCATTTCTTTTAAGCTTGGGTAAGTTAACAACATTTTTTTTATTATTTTAATGAAAATTCAGTACAAATACATTTCAAATGTTCCGTCATCAATGCCTAGTGTTAGTATTCTACGCGTTTGTTTATTGTGTATATTAAGTTGAACATGTTTTAACAACTCTAGATGTAAGATTAAGTACTGCTTATTTAGGTACAACTTTTTTTCAGCTTCACGCTGTATACCGCGTAGTAGGCAGAGGGAACCTACCTAGACTCTTCGTTCACCACCATCCGGCAAGGCATTGCGTGTTAAGCGCGTCTTAGTACTAGAGCGAAAAAATGAAAATAGTAAATAGATCATTTAGAACCCCCCGAGAGAGAATCGAACCCACAACGTCGCATTACAGTCACACTCTTGTACACTTGACCTCTGCCGCTTCAAAAAAAATTTTTTTTGTAAAATTAACTTTCTCAGTATAGATATAACTATCATAATTATTACTACTTATGGTATATGTAAGTATACACATATGGCATACGAATTTTCGAGCATTGACCCCATAAACAGACATTGTGTAACACGTATTTTAAACAGGTTTTGCAAAAATAAAATTGTTTTCATCAAACTTTTTACATTTGTACCTACTTCGTGATTCTTATCTTTATTCAATAAATTTCGTTTGCCTGTATCAATTATTTATACAGTAGATTAGAATCAAAATGCAATGATAGCATAAGCTTATTAGATCGCATTAAAAATATTGCTGATATGTATGCAACAAACAAAAAAATATTTGATAGTGAAATGTACGTGTTTTGTACGCAAATACAGGGAAATATTATTATTATGTAGATAGTGTTTTATCAGAATTCTAGCTAAATATAATATAATAGTTATATTATTTACAATTATAAATTCAAACATTTATTTTTGCCACCAACCTAAAGAGATTATAACATTTCATAAGCGTTTTTTGTTGCATTTTTTCTTTATTAATGAGGAATGGTAATAGGTATGAAATAATGCTTCAAAGTTCGTAACAGTAAAGTTTTTACGTATACAAATACACTATTTTTTGTTTCATTAACAAAAACCAAGTAGTTATGATTTTACA
>FASU01044240.1:0-10587 GCA_001486225.1 Heliconius pardalinus sergestus
ACTGATTCGAAATGACCTAGTCTTCGGGCGGCGTAGTATGAGTATGACCGACGCGAAAATATTCTTATAGTTCAAGATTTTTAAAGTGTTATTCACACTATAGAATTACATTCCATTCCATTTCCATTTTTAATGAAATAGGAATAAATGTCGGATTTTGGAGACTTTTTGCAAACATATACAAATACATTTAATTTTGTGATTTTCCTAAAAAGAAAATGAATTAAAATGCAATGATATTGAAGCATACTTTCTTACGTTTTCGACATTTATCGTTTTTAGGGTTCCGTATTTAAAGGAAAAAAGGAACCCTTCTAAGATCACGTTGTTGTCTGTCACATGAGATAACACTTGAACGCTTGGAGATATTCAAACCATATATTCAAATCTACGGTACCTGAAAAAAAACATACATTAACTTAAAAAAATATATTACCATTTATATAGCAAAAACACGTATTTCGACATTATAAATAGAATCAAAATTCATAGGGTACTTTTGGTTGACCTAGAATTATGTTAATTATGAATTTGGCAGCTAGCATCTACAGGTAGTATTACTTCATAAAAAAATTAAATCTATAGATTTACATTTAAATCCTAAAATTAATAGTCTTTAAAGGGCAACATTTGATATTAAAGCCGCTAATTCAAGTGAGGTATCAGATGAACGGGCTCTGGCTAAACTAAGCTCGAATTCCAGAAAAAGCTCGAGAACTCCAATTTCTGTACGGAACCGTCGGTGGGCGAGCCCGACTCGCGCTTGTCAAAAGTTTTTTAATGTATTTAGTACATAATTGTACAACGACATAGCACGTCCTAGCGAAGTGTCCATCGAAAAGCAATATTGTTAACGATTACGTCCAACTGCAAACTATTACCGTAACATCGATTGTGTAACTCGCTGGTTACGTCAACTCTTTTGATAGTATGACCGAGTCGTACTTAAATTAAATACTTTGTAATTTACTTTTTATTTATAATTTGAGACCGTAGTGGCTCAGTGGCAAAAGGGTGTGACTGGCACGACGGTTGTGGGTTCTCCCACTCGAGGGAATTAATTATTATTTATTAATATTTTCATTTCTTTGCACTGGTTCTAAGGCAAACGCTCGACGTTGAGTTCTATTAGTATTAGCCAATGCATCGAAAAAATCGATGGTAAGTGAGAACGGAGTGTTTTAACACAATGTTCCCTCTGTTCATCCTGGTGATAGCGGGATACAGCGTGAATCTGATTTCTTTACTTACTATTTTCGAGCATATGAACTGCAGTGCAATTTATATTCTATATTCTAGTTAGAGAATCAACGAACTAATTATTTTTAATATCTACTCGCGCGAAAATTTAATGATAATAAGCGTTAATAGCATTTATTTATGTCTTTTTATTTCTTCCAAGAAAATGTTATATAATTTTAACTACTGCCATATTCAAATTTGTAAATATAACAAACTATAAAAATATATAATCTGTAATCAATTAAAAAATATAGATATAGGTAGATTTTTTGTGAATATTATTTAATAACATTATAATTTCCAATATTCCAGGTGGAGACAGGTCGTGAAGAACTAAAGAAAGAGCGCGAGATCATGCAGCTGGTAGCTGGTCTGCAACTCAACTCGGATGAAGTCGAACGTCGAGAAGTACCGCCGCACATGATACGCGCGAGGCACGGCCCCAGGTAAGGACGCCTTTAGCTTATAAATTCCACATATTTTCTTATATATTTCCACGAAAGTTCTTCTCAAAGTCGAAGTCTTGGCTATATTAGATTACGAGAAGTAATATTTTATTAGTAAAGATTTAATAATAAACAATAACATATATACTATAGTCAAGGCTAAGCATGGCGTTGAGTTCGGCGGAAAATGGGTACGGAGTGTATTAACACTAGGTTCTCTCTGCATATCCTGCTGATACAACGTGAAGCTTATTTGATAGTAATATTATTAAAAGTAAATAAAACAATGCTATAAATATAGGTTAGGAAAGTAGGTAATAATTATTTCACAATGTTAGCTATAGCATATATGCAGTATAAGAACCATGGGTGTGCCATTGAGTCAGTACAATCGAGCAATTGTATGGAAATTGATGGCACTGAGTTATTGGTACATATTATAGTTGAAATATTGTATGAGTTATCTAATATTTAAAGTTTACTATTAATAAACAAAAATCAGCTTCACGCTGTATCCCGCACACAGCAGGGTGGAAACATAGTGTTAAGACACTCCGTTCCCCCACTTTTCGCCGAATTTTAGGGGATTGCATGTTGAGTGGCGGAATTTAAAGCCGCCTTTGCCTCGTTACCAGAGCGAAGAAACGGTAATATAAATTTAAGTAAATATTTCCTGGAGTGGGGATCGAACCCACAACCGTCCCCTGGGCCACGACGGCCTCAGCCTATTAGGCCTATTATTACTATTAATAGAATATAGAAAAAAATATTATGTACAATATTTGTTCGTTTGAATAATAAATGTTTATTTTAGCGTCACGCTGTATCTTGCACACAGATATCCAGAGGGATCGTAGAGTTAAGACACTTCATTCCCCATTTTCCACTAAATTCTGGAGGCATTACGTGTATTGCGCGTAACTAGACGCCACGCTAATAATAAAAATATAAAACATCTAATTTGCTAGTGAGATCGAACCCACTGCCTGTCGCGTTTATAATCACACTTTACGCGACCACTGGCTTCAAACAATGAATGTATTGTGTAGAATTCTCGAGAAGTTGTAAAAATATTTGTTATTTCCATTTCAGATAACATTACGCCGGGAGCAGTGCCAACGAGTTGAAGAAACGAGTAACGAGTGTTGCTCTCGTAGAGCACCAATCATCACCAATTACGAATATATGAAACATTTCTACCTAGCCTCGAGCCCTAGGCCTGGCCCGCACGCTCTTAGAATATCGATTGCTAAATTGAATCGAATCGATGTCAATACAACTCGATTCATTTGCATCGATTTGTCACGATTGTTCTTTCATTCCGTTTCGAATGTGGAATACATTTTCAAATGTGAAATACATTTGAAATGGAGACAGTGCTTGGCGTCGTGTTGCATTGTTTTCGATTTACTTTTCTTGGATGTGTTTTTTTTATATAAACGATACAAAGTAAATTTATATAAATGTAGCAATTTTCCTTTAAATTAAACAATTATGTTTGGAAAGTTTAATAAATAGATTTTTTGTCTTCAATGGCCTAAAACCTAAACAAAACTGTTCGAAATCTAAAAAATGTATATATTTTTTTATATTATTGTTGTTTAAAATTAACAACTTCAATTTAAAAAAGAATAATTTTGGGGCCTATACGTAGTTGTATCATTTAAAAAGTAATTAAAAAAATATTTAATTATTTTAAAACTTAATTTGTTTCTAATAGTCAAGTTAGTATCGGTGTTAACAACTTACAAATTGAGGAAAACGCGATAAAGTAATTTGTCAGTTAATTGGCTGGGGCAATAAAATCACGCGAACGTTCTTTAGTTTTAGAAAAAAAATAACAATATATAAGAGTCACAGATAATAAATGTTTTAATAATAATAAACATTAGAATAAGCTATCTGTAATATTATTTGAAGTTCGAACGAGTCAGTAGATTAAGATTTCATTGGACTGTATTTAATTGAACTCACAACCTAACAGAGTGTTTTAAAGATTGTTAAAATTATTATGAAATAAATAATAAATCCTTTGGAATATTAGCGAAAGAATGAATAAATTATAATTTCAAATTGAAAAGATAAATAAATACAATAATGCTTTATTTTTATTATGTAAATAAAAATTAATAAACTTGATTATATATGGAAGTCCTTATTTTGTATATTTTTGTTTATAATAATAATTCAATACACGTTGACCATAATATGTAGATGAAATCGCAAATGAAAGTTTTGTCTTTTCTTTCAGTCTTATATACTTGATAGTTTATATTAATGCAGGCCAAAGATCACTACATATTCGTTCAGCTTTTAGATGTTGTGATTTTGGCACATTTTATAAATATACCAAAATTGTATATCAAAATTATAAATATAAACATTCCAATACATCTATATTACAATAAATAACTAATAGCAGCTAAAATTTCTATTGTATTACTAGAATAGTCAAATTGTTTTACTACAGTACCTAAATAGACACAAGTACAGAAAGTAACCTCAGACCATAGAGTTAAGTTGGCTTTCTGTACATTGATGTTGTACAAAAGAATAGCCTAAGTTTTCTTTTAAATTACAAATAAATATATACAATGGCAGACTACAGTCAAAAATGGGATATTTTTGCCTATTCTTCATACTCTACAAAACCCTGAAAAAACAACCATTAACAATTCTAAACTTTAACGACAAAAAATAAAGATTTGTCTATGGTTATTATTTTTCAAATGGCAACAAATATTGGGTCTGATGTATGCCAATAATTTTGATTGATAATAATTTTCTATTTACCCCATATATGGTCGAAATTAATCAATTGAAGCAAACTATATTTTTTTTATTTTAACAAGTAATAAAATAGCTGGTTTTGGACAAAATAAAGTGAAAAATCCCTACTTACCTTTAACTATTAGCTTCTTTAAAAAGGCATACATTTAACATACATATTTCTTTTCCAGATATCGCTTAAAGTGTCAATAATTAAATGTTTTCTACATAAAATCCAGTTTTATTCACTTTTCTTATTAAAATCTTTGTTTTATGAATGCCCTATGTTAATTTGTTTGTAATTTAACTACATAATATACAGGATGGAATTGTCAGCACCACTTTAAATGAAACCACAGTTTCAACTACTCTATAAAAGCCTAATATAATTAAAAAAAAAATCCCAAAAATGAAAAGGTTTCAGTAAAAGGAACGCTGCCTCTTCCATCCTGTATATATTTCATACCGTCGTTCTATAACAGGTACACTTATTAAATTGCATTTGTTATATCTTGTTGGATTGCATCTTAATGCATCTGAAAAACGTATTTTATATTGTATTTTATTTTTGTATGAAATTGAAAGTAGCATGTATATAAATAAATGTCCACAGCTACGAAATTTCTTAAATATTTTAGGCTATGAGTGCCATTAATGTTATTTCGTTTGTATTTTCTTTATAAACATCGAATAATTAAAAATTAAAATAGTAATTATTATTATATAAATATGAACTTACTTATTTTAAATAAAAAAATGTATATAGGTTTACTGGTATAGTTATGTTTTAGACTAATTTCAAAAGTTACACAACGATTGTATTTTATTCATTCCATTATTTTTATACATGTATAATAAATTAATAAATATAAAATGTTTTGTTTTATTTATTAATTAATAGTTAAGTATCAATAATAATAATAAGGTAAGTAATATATTAACTGTACTCAATGACATAGTGAGGTCAGTTGAGGCGCAGAGACATAAACGTGCGACTGTAAACGCGACTAGTTGTGGGTTCGATTCCCATTCGAGGACATGAAATATTTAATATTTTAATTTATACACTCTGGTAACCAAGCAAAACGCGGCGATGAACTCCGCCATTCAATCCTCAATGCCGCCAGAATTTGGCGAAAAGTGACGAACGTATGTGTCCTAATCGGAACTAGTGGTTTAACACTAGGTTCCGTCTCTTCCGTAAAAAAAGATGTAATTATAAATAACTTATACAATTTTTTGTATAAATTATTTCGAGGCCGTGTATTGGCGCAGCGGTACAAAGGTGTGACGGTTGTGGGTTCGATCCCCACAGGAGGAAGTGAAATACTTATTTACGTTTATATTACCATTTCTTCGCTCTGGTGTGAGTTCTACCACATCACACGCAATGCCTCCAGAATTTGGCAGAAACTGGAGAACGCAGTGACTCAACACTAGGTTCCCTCTGCCTACCCTGCCGTGTGCGGGATTTTTTACGTATAAATATAGTTTTTGTATAAATTATGTTTATTTATATATACAAAGTATTTGGTCATGAGCCAAGGTGGCCATAGAATGACAATGCCACGACGAATAATGAAAATTTAGCTCTACCTACCGCCATCTACAGTTCTTTCTTCTATTGAAATAACATCCTTTCACTTCAAATTCAACACTACGGTCATAGAGTTCTCAAATAAAATAGTTCTTACATATTTATATAGATGGCGTTCGATATATGAAGCCAGTCAGTTCGTTAATCGTTTCATAATTCATAATTATAGTGCGGTCAACCAGCCGTGGCCGCCCTGACTTTATTTAGATTTTCTGAACTTTGTGGTAAGAAAATAATCAAATGCTTAAATACTGCAGAGCTATTTAGAGCTACCTTCAGCCATTTACAGCAGCCATGACTCGTTGGGCGTATTGTATAATAGAATAATATTAGCCAGATAGCTACTAGTGTTAGTTTTTATTTGGATATTTTATTATCCTGAGAAATGATTCGCATATTTTTTTATTATAGCATTAATATTTTAATTATTTATTTGTATTATCTATTTACTACAATTCCATCAAAAACATAAATGTTAAATGAGAACCAAATTAAGTAATGTGTCGTTCTCGATTTAGTCGACAAAAGAATGGGAAGTTCTCCCAGGGGGTTTCTCACACTAGGGGTGCCGAGTTCTACATTCATTAGGGATATTCAAGCTCTAAATTTCACTCGCTAGTACAGGCTTTATAATATTGGTAACTAAGTGTACTTCCTGCCTCAAAAAAATTCAAATCAAATTTAGATAACAAAAAAAAAAATTAATTAATAATATTTATGAAATATTATTAAATTTAATTTGTTTGTACAAGTGGAGAAGAGGAAGATTACTGGTGACAGTTATCGTAATAAATACTTGTAAAATTGGTGCTTATTTAACAGCATCGACATACCCCACGAGGTTAGCGTATAATTTATATTCTCGTTACGCCAGCTGTCTAGATTGAGTTTCTCCATCATAAATATAAAGAATATTATAGCTTATAGCTTATAAATATTATACATGGCGTAGGCTTAGCCATCGTTATTCAACCGATAAGTGTATGATAATTAATAACGGAGAAGGCGAGTTCTGAGTCGATTAAATTGTTTCGTTAAGATTAATATGAAAGTACTGAAACTGTCATGTTACAAGCGATGGCGTGATTGTAACGCGATGGTTGTAGGTTCGATTACTGTTCGGGGGAATGAGTTATTGTTTATTAATGTTTTCATTTTCTCGCTCTGGTACAAAGGAAGCGCGCTTTGAGTTCCGTCACTAGGTACTCTCTGCCTACTCTGCTATATGCGTGATTCGGCGTGAAACTGGAAACTGCCATGTGTGGATGCCATGTGTCATAGTGGAAGGAGGGGAAGGCAGAATGGTATACTTAAGGAAAAACCACTCGTACCTAATCACCATAATTTAGGAACTCATACTGATTGATGATACTGACAAAATAGTAATTTTACAATTTTCAATATATACGATTTGAATCAATTGGACACGTCCCAACTTCGTCACAATATTTTTGTTTATCTATCTTTTAGTCTAAGAAATTCATAAAAAATGCAAAAAAAAATTGAAACTTTGACATTTTAAGTGATATTTTATTTTAAAATTGTACATCTTGGATTTTTTTGAACATATTATGCTGTATCTATAAACAAATTACTTACTGAGAAATAAAAAAAAATTGCGAGTAAATTATAGCATCATCATCATCATCATCATCATCGACAGCCATCTTTTGTCCACTGCTGGAGATAGGCCTTCTCCAATTCTCGCCACCACACTTGAGCCTTACCTCTTCGAACCCATCCGCTTCCCGCCAACCTCTTTAGGTCTTCGGTCCATCTAGCAGGGGTCGTCCCAGTAAATTATATAATATTTCAAAAATACATGCACGCACCTTCTTGCGAATTTGGGATTCCTATCAATTATAATATATTTGGGAAAGTCTAAATAATAAACTAGATTTAAAAAAAAAATAAGAGCAATTAAAGCTCATTAGCAACATACGAGCTAACACTAATATGTTATTCGTAACATTATTAAATGTTAATTCATCTTTTGAAAACTGCACTTTCACAACCTTAACTCATGAGTACGAGGGAGTGGTTAGAAACAAAATATTAACTTTCACGCTGAATCTATAGGCAATGTGGGTAAATAAAAAACATTCGAATATTTGTACCAAATTCGGTCTTAAATATATATATTTTTATATTCATATAGTAGCAGCGGGTTACCTAGAAAAATCCTTTAGAAATACATAATTAAAATATAAATATAATATACAATTAAACTATACTAACAAAACTTCATTTTTACATATAAATATTTTCATTTCCCATAGTTTTCACAGTAAAACATTAAAAATAATAATTTCAACGAAGTGCATCGTAAACGGTAAGGCACCGTTGCGTTTAGTTGCGTGCGTGCTCTAGCCTCTCCCTCCGAGCAGTTGACCACCGTCCGGCGTTCACGAAGCACGCTTTGCACGCTCTTACCCCGTTATTAACACTGGCACGCGAGAAACAATTAAAAAAAAAAAAACCTCCAATTAAAAAGAAAACTTTATCTGTGGATGTTACGCGCGCAATCTAAAAGAACGATGCTGGTCGGAATGTGATGTGTTTCTGTGAGAAATATCGTGGCGGATAAATTTAATTATAATTTATCTATTTTTAGTTGTTTTTGTTATTTGTTATTTGTTGGAGAAACATTTTTCGATGATTTGGATTTACAAGCGTTTGCTGTGTTCCCGATATTTTATGATGGTGAGTAAAATATATAATATTTATATTTAAACTATTAGAAAAAATAAATAATATTTATGTTTAAATTATTAGAAAACTTTGTGATCGTAAGAGTATATTGTACTAGCTGTATGTTTTTATGTCTACATATGAATGATTACATAAGAGTGTAATATCATTGTACGGTTAAATTCAAAAGTTTTATTGTAACAATAATATATTAATAAATAATTGTTTAACATAAAACAATTATTTATATTCTTAATTACTCATATTCAAAGAAACTGTTCATATATATGTAAGCCTTACAAATAATACAGAATATAACTAAAAACCAGAAAAATAAGCAAAAACCGAACCGAGCGAACGAAACAGACATGGTTTCTTTGGTCCCTTTAAAATGCATGAACTGAGTGAAAATAGTGGAAATTTTACAAAAAAAACTATTAACGTTACCTAAGCGTTTGATATAACACATACAAATATAAAAGAAATAAATGCGTAGAATTGAATTATTTACGTAAATCTTGCAATATTTTTTACCAAAAAAAAGAAAGAGCATCGAGTGTGACGCTTTCCTCATAATATAAGAGCTCAATAAAACATCGAGAAACTTACGTTACTCCAAAATCGTTGAATATTAAGTTTTAACAAATGAAAGTATGAGAATCCATTTAAACTTGGTTTGTAAGAGTTTTGAGTTTATGTATCCAGTTTTTGTTTTACGACGTTTTTGTTTTAGAAAATAATGCGAAGTGGGTAGTTTAAAAACAGTTTCTAGTTTTTCATACATTTAGTTACGTATCTAAGTGTGTAACTACCTACAATAAAGTGCTTTTACACTTTTGGTTTTTCTAAATTATTTTTACATTGATATCTCTAATTAAGTTACAATTCTTTTCACCATAAAAATAGTTTCTTCGATATATAGTTTTAGAATAGTTGTAGTATAGCGTATAGGATATAAAATTATCTTGAAAAATTAACTGTAAACGAACCTTTACAGTCGCACGGATGTGCTTATACAATATAATATTCCCTTCAAAGGAATGAATTATTCAACATTTTCATTTCTTCACTTCGGAAACGAGGAAAAGCGCGGCGTTAAGATTCGCCACTCAACACGCAATGCCTCAGGCGGAAAGTGGGGAACGGTAATATGTCACTGGGGAACGAAATATCTTGACACCAGGTTCCCATGTTCCTTCTGCCCTACTATATACGGCAAACGGCGTGAAATTAAAAAAATATAATAATTTATACACCTGAAGTTAATTTTCTTCTAATAAAGTTTTAACAATTATTATAAATATACATACTCTTGTTTGCAATTCGATCTTATTTTTATGTTAAAGTACCAGCTTCACATTGTATCCCGCACATAGCACGGTAGCCAGATAGAACTTAGTGTTAAGACACTCCGTTCCCCACATTCTACCGAATTCCCTCGACACCAGAGCGAAGAAATGGACCTTAATGTACCATAAACGAGTATATTCTACTTAAAATAACGTAAAAATATTTTCGTTATATGTCTAGTGGGCCGTCAAATGTGCGAATAGCGCCCTACTTAAGTAAAACCAGACACACTTTCATGTCAAGTGACAAAATGAGCAAGTCACTTCTGTAGTTTAATTAAATGTCGTCTTTATACCAACAAAAATATATTTACAACTCTTAAATCTACAGTTACTGATAAGTTCTCATAAAATATGAAAGCAGAATTTGTTTATTTTTATTCGTGGACTATTTATTAACAAATATATGTACATATTTTAAGTTATATATAAATTTATATACTTAAGAAACGAATTTATTTCATCCATTCATCAGCCTTTTAATGTCCACTGC
>FASU01044335.1:0-10800 GCA_001486225.1 Heliconius pardalinus sergestus
TTTGACTTTGACTTTGAAATATTAAATATTATTTATGATAAACCTAAAATCTAATAATTAAATATAATAAATCTTGTCTTTTAGTACTAACCTCCTTCTTATCCTTATTCCTATCAATGTCCTTCTTTAAGTACATTAATACATCTAACGACTCAGGTTTTGTAGTGTCGTAGACCATTACAAAGCCTTCTGCAAAACCAAGGTAATGACGCTGGAGTACTTGGTTAGTTGTTAGCTGCATAGTTGGAGATTGAGGTGGTCCTATAATACAAAATAATAATTTTAGAAAATAATTTAAAACAATAACATTAAGTTAAAACCTAAAAACACACATGTAGGGTATACAGAGGGAACCTAGTGTGAAGACACTCTGTTTCAGACTTTTTCATGTAATATTATGTGTTAAGTCTTACCAGAAAATACATAAATTTCATGCAATATACCCTATATTGCATGAAAGCAAATTAAAACATAAGTTTTTAACACATGAGATATGTTTTAATTTGTTATTGTGCAATGTAGTAAAAGAATTTTACATTAATTAATTGAAATAATTTATAATTTTTTTTCTATAAAATTTATTTACTATAAACAATACAATTAAAATTAGATTGTCTGTGCAATATCAGCAGCTGTGTGCAATTGAATAAAGCTTTAAATGTAAATTACTTACAACAATACTAAAAGAATAGATTTATAATGGCTTAATCTTAATCTTGGCTTTAAGGCTTGCTTTTTCAACTTGACTTATTTGTTTAAGTTGTACTTAATCAAATTAAAAAATAATATTAATTTATGTTGCATATTTTAAGCATCAGGCAGTAATAAAATTATTTGAACTAAACCTTTGAACTCGCCTGTTAGTGGAGGCTCCAGACCTGCTGTGTCATAGAAACATACGCGTTCCTTCGAACCTCTATCTGTTTCTATGTTAGCCACATAAATATCTTCAATTGTTGGATAAAATGAAGATTTCAAATTTACATTTCCGTAAATAAGTTGTTCTAATACTGCTGTTTTTCCTACTCCTTTCATGCCACAAACAACAACTTTGCTTGTTTTACCCATTATTGAATACTTTGTAGTTTTGATAACTGAATTAGATTTACTTTCACTGTTCAGCAGACATAATTTGGAAATGTATTAAGTACAGGACATTACAAATATTAAAACTTGTGTAGTATTTTTTTCTTTTATATTATTTACCACTTAAAATCATTTTGTTGTATTTTTTTTAATATTTAGTCAAGACTCAAGCATATTGGAAATTGGAAATCATTTCTGAATTTATAGAACGTAAAAAATGTAAATGTTAGAAATACCGTTTCACGCAATATGCGTATTTCACAAAGCTGTCAAATATTCGTTTTGAATTGAATACGTTTTAATAAAGTTTTTTATATTACGCAATTTATTTACTGCAAAAGTGTAAAACGAAACGTTGGAAATCGGATACAATGACTACTAACGCTACGAACGCTACGCTGGAATGAATGAGTAAAATTTGTAAATATTGTAAATTTTATAATCATATTAATTGGTAGATAAGATATTATAATGCTCCAATAAAATATGTATAAACATATTACCTACTGAACAAATATTATAAATGTATTTACGGCGTTTAGCATATTTATTTACACTCTAAGTATATTCTGTATCAAAATTGTGTTTTTGTCATCATATTTTGAGTTTTGACTTTTATGATATATCATTTGACAGCATGGCGGCTATAGTAGAATCGGAAATTACGAAAAGTGATAAATATTCCATTCTATTGCCCACATACAATGAAAGAGAAAATTTGCCTATTATAATATGGCTTATTGTAAAATATCTGGACAACAGGTAAAAAAATAATTATAAGCTATCACATATTATTAAGTACATAATTATCTTTTCTAATCATAGACTTATTTTATTGAATCCCATTTGTTATTATTAGCGGTTACGATTATGAAGTGATAATCATCGATGATGGAAGCCCTGATGGAACTCTGGAAGTGGCAAAGCAACTACAAAAGATATATGGTTCTAATAAAATAGTGTTACGACCTCGAGAAAAGAAATTAGGATTAGGTACAGCTTATATCCATGGCATCCAACATGCAACTGGCAACTATATTATTATTATGGATGCTGATTTAAGTCACCATGTAAGTTAAATAATACATTAAAGTTATATTTACATTTTAGTAGTTGCAAATTTGATCTGTAAGTTTGTTTGTTCATTGATTATGTAAAATATTTCAGTAAAATATTTACTTGGTTAATAAATCATGTAAAACGATAACTACTACTATATTCTCATCATCATCATAACCATTGACTCGGTGTTGGATTTATTTTACTTCATATTTAATCTCATATATGTATAGCAGAATAAACGAGAGTACCTAGCATCAAAATACTACTCTCTTTCATATTGCTCAAAATCAAGACATTGCATATTGCCACTAAGTTATATTAAGATAATTTAATTCCCAAAGTGAGAATTGTATAACTACAATTGCAATTACAGTCAGAAGCTGCACTATTGCGTCATATTCAAGATGTATTCAATATAAGTCACTTTTTTATCTTGCAGCCCAAGTTTATTCCAAGTTTTATAGAACTCCAAAAGAAGAATGATTATGATCTTGTGTCTGGCACTAGATATAAAGGGGATGGAGGTGTTTATGGGTGGGATTTTAAAAGAAAACTAATTTCAAGAGGTGCTAATTTTATTACACAATTACTTTTGAGACCTGGAGCATCAGATTTAACTGGATCTTTTAGGTGAGAAACGAATAATAATATGGAATTTACTTTATTGTTCCTAATATAATTTTGCAGTTGTAATGGTGCACTGTGAAATAGCATCTTACTATAATACAAAATGGTTGGCAGTTTGATTCCTGTTCACAGGCATAATTTTAAATTATTTTCATTTTCCAGCTCTAGTAGACTAAACAAGTTTCTAGAAACTTGTGTTTTTACAAATTATTTCATTGAAAGAGTATATGCACTACACATGTGTGGTTTGGTTACAGATTATACAAAAAGGATATTTTGCAGAAATTAATAGACAGCTGTGTATCTAAGGGTTATGTTTTTCAAATGGAAATGATTATAAGGTAAATCTAAGCTTAATTTTTGGGTGATTGTGACACAGTAGA
The DNA here is from genome assembly GCA_001486225.1 of Heliconius pardalinus sergestus. Classification (NCBI taxonomy): domain Eukaryota; kingdom Metazoa; phylum Arthropoda; class Insecta; order Lepidoptera; family Nymphalidae; genus Heliconius; species Heliconius pardalinus. Next base: position 3,159 of record FASU01044335.1, read on the forward strand.
ACAGCATCACTCTTACTACTCAATAAAACAAAAAAAATTAGAATCAAAGCAGAATAGAGTGTCTTAACACTAGGTTTCCTCTACCTGCTACCTGCTACCTGTTATTGAGCAAAATGTTTAATTATTTTTAATCTATTATTAATACAATAAGATTTTGCTGTACTTGTGTATATATATGTGTTATTTTTTTATTTTGTTCAGGGCAAGACAATTGGAGTACACAATCGGTGAAGTACCAATAACATTTGTGGATAGAGTATACGGAGAATCTAAGTTAGGTGGATCGGAGATAGTGCAATTTGCTAAAGCATTGTTATACTTGTTTGCTACTACTTGAAATATTTATTTGTACATAAAGTTTATAATATTATACCATAAAATAATAATTGATTATTTATTCAGACCGTGTTTTAGTATTATTTGTTTGGCCACAAGTCAAAACAAAAATAAATATTGTAAGTACAAAAATAATACAATATAGAAAAAAGTTGTTCAAGTTATAGAATAGCTTTCACTGTCATCTTTCATACTTATATATTTTTAATAAGTATAAAATTATTTCAAGTCATGTATTACTTCATTTAATAAATATGCATAATTAAATAATATAATCTGTTAATGAGATATACTTATAAGAATTCCTTTTTCAAAGCATTCCTATTAATCTCTATTATTTATATCAACAGTTAATTTGATGTTTATAATGAATAAATCGTAAGTAAATATATTTTTGTATGTAATTATTATAATAAAATTGATGAGAACTGTTTTTTTGCTAATTTTATTTTATTTTATATTCACTATATTAAGTGTCAATTATGTTGTTATGGGTACAATTTGCTCTAGGTATAGTGCATTTACTTTATTATATATTAATACTAGCTCAGTTCTTTAGTTACGGCGTTTCGAGCGTGCCTCTTGAGCACAATCAAAGACCAAGTGGTAGCACTATTATACCACTAGAAACGCCCAAGTTTCCCAATACCTACATAAATGTAAATATTTTATAAGTACTTCTAATGTCAAACTTAAATTTCACTATTAGATAAAAAAGGACATTCAAACGGGTGTTTTATCTTTACATGCCTTTCGCATTTTACAGAGTAGTTTAAGCTATGTGGAAAGTCACTCAAAATGCAATTTGCTTCGTTCGCTTTTCGTTTGAGAAATATTACATGCTGGATAACAATAACTTAACTTACACTTAAATTTAACGTTACACTAAATTTTATGAGTTATTGAAAACGTAAATGTTTCAGCAAAGATATCGAACTCACAAGTCGCAGTCATTTTTCAGTTAGCTATTATCAATTCTAATAATCACACAAGACCCGTGGAAATGTCTTGCGATATGAATAAATTAATTTCAAAAACTTTGAGAGCCACATTATTTATTCAGGTGAAAATAAGACGCAAAACGATCGGGGTCGGACCAAAACTAATTAATTCGACATTGATATAGAAAGTAAACATGTACCAATTAGCTCGTATATTGTTTATCGTATCCCTAACTTCGGCTAAACTTAAAAGAAACAAGGATTTTCTTGATATTTCAGAAACAAATACTAAAAGTAATGGTTTAGATGACACATTGTTGGTTTTAAATTTAAATATCTATGATTTAAATTTCAATAAATTATTTATGGCCAATCAATATGAAGAAAAAATGTTCGAAAAGATAATCGCACCGGCAATTCAAAAGTAAGTGATTATTTTCAACATTATTGAATGTCTTTTTTTATTATTAAGAAAAATACAATTATTTGTAAATTTTTAATATTATACTTATATATTTTTTAAAGTTACAAAATGCAAAAATCACGAAGAGTTAAGAAAGATGATCCAATGAAAATTTTATCTGAAGAGGAACAACAAACGTTCAAAACACGGAACAACAAGGAACTAGATAAAAAATATGAAAATTTAAAAGATATAAAAAAAGAAATAAAAAAGATTATGAATAAATTTTTGTAAGTACGGGAATATTGACTATTCAATTTATTAGTTTAGTTTTGAATTTTATTATAATTAAATTATAATTTTAAATTCTAGAATAACACATATAGACAACTCGGAGTCTTATTTGATTGAAAATTCAAAGTTACAGCCACAGTTAAAGGTAATAAATAATATTTATTGTTTTTCACAAACTGACTGTAAACGCGAATGGTTGTGGGATCGATTCCTACTCGAGGAAATGAAATATTTATTTATGAGGTGCGGGTTCGAGATCTGCTACATACAAATATTTACATGTTTTCTTTCTTGACAATACTTAAGTATATATACTAATAATTATCACATGAATCATAAGCTTTTATTTCAGGCCAAATAGACAAAAGCTATAGTTTTTGCTTTTGTTCTTCACCTAAATCTATTTACATTTATATATATAAATATAAATGTAGTATTTACAATACTATATACACTTTGATAGCCAAAACATTAATCATGACAATTTTCTTTTCTCAGATTTATTTTATAGGACCGTACACATCTTTGATATTGACATCCGGAAAAAAAAGATCCCAATATTTTGTAAATCCTCCATCACCTCTCCCTAGCTGGTTTTATGAATATCATAGGCTGGAATATGGAAATAAAACATACGTAGATATCCCGAAAAATGTTCAAAATGACTTCTTAAGGAATCTATTAAATTTGTTAACGAACTTTTTAAATTTTCCTGTCTAATAAAGTAATTAATAAGAAATTTACGTTTATGTTTCAATAACTTTTTATTGAATATTCTTAGTACAACAACAAAATGGTGTTTAATTTGTTTCCTTTGGTGCGTATTTGGTTAAACTGTAAAATTATTTTCCCTGTATTAAAAAATCATACTAAGTAGGTAATTAACGACATAATATTTTACTACAGTGGGAGATTGATTTATTAATAAATGATAATACTATTTATCACATATTTGCGAGCATTTGGCACTGATAGAATGGCGTGGTGAAACATGATGATTACCTACAAATGTCGTTACCTAGAGCTCGCTCTAGGTTAGGCTATCATACTCGATGACCCATATCAATTTTCAAATTTTAATCATGTACTCATATTAGTTATTAAATTTCTACCTTTCTATTCTTCTCAGCTTTCAGCAGGGTAGGCAGAGAGAACCTAGTGTTAAGACACTCCGTTCCACACATTCCGCCGATTTATGTGATGTGTTGAGTGGAGTAACGTCATGCTTTGCTATATTATACGAGCGAAGAAATTAAAACTTTAATAAATAATAATACATCATCCCGAGTGGGAACCGAACCCACCCACAACTGTTGTGTTTACATTCACACGCTTATGCCACTGCGCCACCACCGCCTCATATTTTGTGTTAATATTGTTAAAATGTCTAAAATGAATGAATGTCTGTTCTTAGAATGTCAACAATGTGGCTACAATTCTGGAATGCTTATATTCCAAAAAATACATATTTTTACAGCATGGTTCAAAAAATGCACCATTCGATTTTACCACAGTAAGTAATAACTTTAATATTAGCAGAATGCGTAAAAAAGAGAGAAATATCACTACCAGGTACCAACCTAAACTTATACTAATGAATAATGATAATTAATAATATTACGTGTGCTATATGAGACTATGAAATATTGAGAATACAAAATACAAGCATTAAAAAGAAAACAAACAAATTATCACTTATAACTATAAGTTGGCAGTATTGATTACTGACAGATTTTCATTCGTTCTTAAACGTCATTTGACATTTCACTTTCATTCATTCAATGATTCACAATTCACATTGTCAGTTTTGAGTTTGTAAGTTGTTTTTGCAATTTTGCAAGTGCATTATTGCTTTTGCATTGTGTGGGATACAATAACAAATTTATTTTAAGCTAATGTAGAGTTAGCAAAATGCTCAGGCAATTTGAAAACGTGGGTGCAATTAGACGAGATTGTGATAACGTAATACTGCGATATGACCAAGCTTGTTTGCAAATTATAACAAACGAATCTGTTACATTCTGGAGCCAATATGAAGAATGCGAGGATTGCATGCTACTGGAAACTGCTAAAGTACCATCTACGAGGCGAATAGTTTTAGAAACTTTAAGTCCACTACGATATGCTATAAAGAATGGAAATGGCGAAATTTGCAATGGTACGCAATTTACACAATTCTTTGTTTATTATCTTGTTATGAAGCCTCCTTGAACCGGTTATTAAATAGTGATATATATGACTAGCATAATTCTATAATAAACACTATATAATAATTTCTGTTGCAGTTATGATAAAACAAGTTTGTTAGCATTTTCATTTTATTGAGTAGGTCATATGAATCATCGTCCTTGTTTTGCAGCGTCTAATATATTTGCATTTATACTTTTATGATTATTTTATGACCATGCTTAATCATATTACATGCACATGACCAATACTGATTATTTTATTTCCTATATATCTTTATCTTGAAAGTTTGTATATAAATAAATAAACATTTGATAAGTATTAGATAAACAATTTAAACATTTATGCCTGATGGATACTGTAATTGCCAGATAAAAATGATCTAAGGAGCAATTTCAATGTTGTGGTGCAGAGGCACAAGCATCTAACTGTAAACACCACAGGTTGTGGGTATGGATATGGTATTGAAGTGTGTCGAAGTGTGAAGTTAAAAAAAATATCTTTATTAATGAATCTTCATTTTATTTTCGGCACAATTATGCAGCAATTAGTTTCACTAAGCTTAACTCAAAATCTTGAATTCAGACAAAAGTAGTGTCCTATATATGCGGAATAAAGTGTGAAGCTTAAAAAATATTTGTATTATTAAAATTCAATTATTGAATATATTTTCATAAAAAATTTTACACCCATAGGCACGTACGAATTTGGAGAATATGGTCGCTACAGTATCAATGTGACTGAAATAACTAAAGATATATGCCTCCCACGTATGACAGCTGAACCTGATGCTGCATTTTTGCCAATACTTACTGCGGTTGTTGTGCTATTGTCTATGGCAACACTATGGTATATTGTTAAGGGAATTGGCAAAAGAGTTGTTGCTGGCAGGTTATACGCTCGTTATTTTGCCAGGTAAGATATATTTTTTCAATGATATATGTGAGGTCTCACATAGGTCCTTGTGGCCCAGAAAATTGGGTGATGCGTGGGAAAAGGAGCATTATAAAATAAGGTTCCAAACTTTAAACCCAAACTATAGGGGAAAAGTGTAAAGCTACTTTTTTATGTTATATAACATTTGTGCAATAGAGCTTATCAGAACCTTTATTTAGTTGGAGTGATTTAGTCAAATTCAGCATAAGAGTTTATGCATCTAAATTTGGTACATGGATACAAATTTAGAAACTGTCCTCCAGTAAAAGAAACCAATATGTGTTTTTTGAACAAGAAAACTTTCTGCAATTAACATTGATAAAAAACGATATACCATCTGTCATAATTTGTCTAATATATGCATACATTTATTTTCTTTACCATACTATAATTTAAGTATGATACAAGAAAACAGCCACATATCATGATGGTATTGAGTGATGGAATTAAATGCTGGACATTGTCTTTCCAGAGCAGGAAAATACAAATAATTTAAACATAATCATTGTCCCAGATGGGGACTAAACCACCAGCATCAGCTTTATTTTATGTAATATTATATAATAAATGTAATTTTTATTATAGAGAAGACAATGAATTGGGTTCTGAAACCCGTGTTCTTACAACTGAAGCGAGCGTGCCGAGGTCACCCACGCGTTCACGTTTACGCTCCTTGGATATATTTAGGGGATTCTCTATAGCTCTTATGGTATGTATATCTACATATTGTCTATTTTTTTTTATTTTTTTATTTTTTGCAGGATGAACAGCCTACATCAAATAAAATTATTAAAACTGATCATAACGAATTAACGAATTCAATTCGAACCAGTAGTTCGTAGTTCTTGAGATTAGCACATTAAATAAATAAAACAAACTCTTCTGTTTTATCATGTTACATAATATAGATTACATTTCTAGTGGTATGAATTGTATGTGGTAGAGTACCTAATACACATTTATTTATTTCTGTCGGATGATGTGTCATTACAGCTTAGGGGCAATCCCTTGAAGTTGAAATATCGAAATTGGTTCCGACATTAGATAAGTAAATAGATATAGATCGAAAATTTCGGCGAAATTTTAATAAGTCTCTTACTGGATTTATTATTAGTAATAATTCTTCTTTTATTGATATATATACTAGTGTACACTAGTGTTCCACTCGCTTGGACTACGCTAATATAATAAGCATATTAATTATATATAAGTCAGTATTAATAAAGAGGCTAGGCTATCATTGAATGGTTATTTAAACTAGGCTGTCGATCACACATCATAGTTTTATTTTCAATAAAATTAGTCAGCAATACAATTATCGAATGACTCGCCTAGATCCAAATGCAATATTATATTATTTTAAATGAACGCTACTGTGGCTTAGCGTTATATGGGCGACTGTCCTTAATTCATGTTAAACAAATGAAATCGTAGGATTATTCCACTAGGTAGGCCAGGGAACTTGATGAACTGAAATATAGAAAAACATCCTTACTATTAATAGTGCTGAGGCCTGTGAAAGTTGTGTTATAATGCGATATTCAACATATTCATTTTACATAACCACTTACGAGTTAGTACGTTAAAACTCGCTTACCAGAACGAAATAATTACTTAAATAAACTTATTACAACTGCTTATATATATTTTGATAGTTTGATTCAATACATTTTTTCCCCAAATGATTACTAAATTTTCTAATGATTGATACCATATTATTATATTGATTGAACATATTTTTTCCCTACTTTCCACCAGATCTTCGTAAACGTTGGCGGCGGTGGTTACAGAATCTTTTCCCATTCAACCTGGAATGGTCTCACTGTGGCCGACGTGGTGTTCCCATGGTTCGCCTTCGCTATGGGGGAAGCCTTAGTTCTGTCTTTGAATGCTAGGCTTAGAACTTCTATGCCTAGGTGGACAGCTTTTGGACAGGTGAGTTGTTTGTGGGGGCCTGGACTTTAGCTTTGAACACGTATGTTCGTGTAAATTTTGTTTTTTTTTTAAATTTTTCGGGCCAAATTTTGGTGTAAGCAAAATTTCTGGAGTGGTCACCAGACTATTCTGGGATGGGCAGGGCCAAACGTAACACCCATGCACATTCGTATTTTTTTATTGAGAGAGATTCTTCAAGGAAGTAGACCTGTGATATTCGGTGCATCCACGAGTTCATAGGTAAAAGTATCTTAACAATTGGACAGACATACTGACAGGGAAGAGAAGGATCTCTTTTTGAGGTACCTACGGAACAAAAAGAAACATCTTTTTTCATTACAGGTAGCCCGTCGATCTCTTCTTTTATCTCTTATCGGTATATGTCTATCATCTATCAACGTGTCGTGGATCAACGTTCGGTTCCCAGGCGTGTTACAGCGTTTAGCCGCGATGTATTTAATTATCGGTGCCCTAGAATGTGCATTTATGAGGACCAGTCAGAACATAACGCCAGGTTTGTATTGATGCGTATTTTATATACTACGGTTGAAGAGTAGGCACGTACGGCAGAGGGAACCTAGTGTGAAGACCTCCGTTCCCCACTTTCTGC